>VZTE01001948.1:1038567-1086276 GCA_013397775.1 Eulacestoma nigropectus
AAAAAAAAAAAAAAAAAAGACCCAAAAGCCCACACAATTGATTAAATAAAATGTCCTCACCAGCATCAGCAATCATAAAAAACACTTTTCTGGCAAGGCTCAAGCTACCTGCAAAGAATTCACTTTCCTTGTCTCTGACAAGAAGCTCAAGGAATAAAAATGGCATCCATCCCTCTTTCCTCTATATGCTCCATTCTGCTCCATATGGTGTTGCCTGATAGTAAATGAGAAATTAAAAACATTAGCACCAGCCTCTGCCCTCTCCTCCCCCACTGCTTTCTCCCTGCAGTGGCTGCACAAAATCTGCTGGCCCAAGCTGGAGACAAAACCATTTAACTGCTGAGCTCTGGAGTCACATGTGAGCTCTCTCTTGTCTGCCTAGTTCATAGATGCCAGTTTTGCCAAGCACTGACTGTCCTTCTGAATTATTTCATCTTGGAAAATAACCCTATTGACAGACTGAAACTCTCCCCATGGATTATTCTTTATTTATTTAAAGCTGAAAATAAATAAACAGAGACAATCATAAATTAAAACTAAAACCTTTGAGTGTGAGGCAGGCAGCAGTAAGCTGTAACATTATATCAGAGTCCTTCCAAAATGGAATTTGTAGAGACATCTTCTTGTTAAAAAAAAAAAACTGAACTAAATTTTCCCAGTAAATTCTAGTCGTAATCTTCAACTGCCATTTTACTTTCGGATCCTTTCAAAATCATCTTCAGCATGTGCCATGAGCAGTCGGTTCCTTCACAAAAATTTTCTAAAACAGGATGCAAATGTAATTCTTTTTTTTAATAATACTTGGGAGCAATTGAATGAAAAGCCGAAGAACTGGGGGAAGCAGTCAGCAGGCACTGAGGGGGGGGTTTTATTATTCCTGTAGCACCCAGGGTGGAGGCAGAAGCAGGTACCAGGTGGCTGGGAGGAAGCTGTCCCTCCCCAGCACACGCTGTAGGGGTCAAGGCCAAACAAAGGGAGAGGAGGTCACGGTGGAACGGGCACGGTGAACGTGACAAATCACTCATCACCATGTGCAAACACATGATCTCTGTAGATTAACCTCTCAGAAGAGCCATCTTTGTAGGCATCACAGCCTTTTGGAAAGATTTGAGTGCTGAGGGTAATTAAGCTTTGTTATCAGGCCACCACAGCAACAGCCTTGACTCTCATAGCCCGGGAGCCTGGGGAGATGGAGACTCTGCCCATCACAAAAGTTGCACTGTGTTTTCAACAAGAGCCTTCAAGAAACGTTGATTCCATTTCCCCATCAATCTTTCCCTGTTTGTCCGTGATCCAAAGCAGCAGCAGCAGGGCAAATCCTGACATCTGGCACTGCCCACACAGGGCCGAGGTTCAGGCTGCCCTTCGGGGTCCCTGTGCAAGGTTTGGGACATTGTTATCATCACCCTCCACACCAAAATGTTCCCACCAAGTGGGTAAGGCCATAAAATCCCTCGAGCAGAGCTCATTCAAAAGGTCTGGAGAAATGTGCAAGGGAAGGAGTTATAACAGAATGAAATTTTTCATCCATTCTGTGAGAAGAAGCTTGCTTCGATTTTAAGAAAAAAGCACTGATCACTGCCAAAACTGCCTCAGACTTCCTAACTGCCACATCAACAAAATCTATGTCTACAATTCACTTTGCACACTTCAGCCCAGCACAAGCCAAGCGCAGGGAAAACTGCCTCCTAAAAGGAGACACTGGCTTCATCACTTAACAAAACCAGTATAACCTCAGCAATCACTGCTCTTCCCGCTCTACTCCCTCCTACAGCAGCCATGGCAGCTATTTTCCATGAAAGGGTCATGGAGAACAGGATGCATGGAGCTTGCAAACTGAGGAATGAAACAGGTGACAGTAGCCTATAAAGGCAAGGGACTAGAGAGGGGAAATTCACAGTTAAAAGTGAGAAGTAGCCTGAAACAGGAAATGGAAAAATCCATGCTGAGTGTGAAGGAACTCTAATCAATGCAGAGAACTACAAGGCAAATAATTTACCTGGAGAACCTGACTAGATATACACAAAAAAAAACCCAAATGAAAAGACCCTTGCAGGGAAATAATTCCCTCTCTAAATAGAAGATGGTTTGTGGCGCACTCCAGTATTCACTCCATCTCTTACAAAAGGCAGATTCCTTCCTAGTCAGAAAACTTAGCACAGCACAGATCAAAAAGTGAGTCCTACCTACTAAGTCTTTGGACAGAACAACTTTCAGCTACCTGCCAAACTAAGCATTTTTAAATTAAACATATTTTTGCCATACAGATTAAAAGAGAAATTTGGTAACATGAGAATGCTCCTTCTCACTTGACAGTTGTCTCTCTAGCCAGAAGGATAATGTCACGTCATGCAACAGATTCAGGTGGAAACACCCAGGTACCTCCCCTGGGGGAAGTGGGAGCTTTCAGTCCTCTGGTGGAAAGCCCCAGAAACGAATCTGGGGGTGCTTCGAGGGTCTTTGATGGTTTATGAGCCCTTCCAAGACATGACAGCACAGCTGAGCCAGTTCTGCCCCATCAGAAGGGATGAACACCCCAAGGCCTAGGTATGAATATGACCTTCCCCGGGGAGCTGAAGGGGAGGACAACTGGCGTGATAAGAAGCTTCTTATCTGGCTCAAAGCCCGGCTTGTAGCAGCCAGGGGTGGGTGTTCACCCCCTCTGTCCTATAGGCATGGCCACCACACACCCCAAACCTCACCTCCTGCCCCTCGGGGTGCAAACCCGGCCTCAGCAGAGCACCCACAAATGGGTGATTGAGTCATTAACCACTAACTTTCCAGTCTCTCACAGGGTTCATCCCAACACTGTTTCCCTCCTCACCTTCCAGCGTGGAGACACTCACGGGCACAGGGAAATGAGGCCAATAAAACCAAGGCCAAAACCAGAGATGAGATGTTCTTCCTGGGGGGAGCAGGGGCGAAAATCAGCTGTGGGATGAAGCCAGGCTGAAAGGGTGAAGGGTGATCCCTTTGGATCTGCAATGCAACTCCTTTCAGACAAAGGTTTGCCAGCTCAGATACAGGAGGTACCCATCAACCCAAGCTTTTGTGGTGTGCTGAAATTAAAGTGTTACAAGCAGAGCCTGTGCAAACCTGAGACACATAGAAAGGCAGGCAGACCCCATCCCTCCCAAATCCAGGCACACTGATCCCTGCCATGGCCTTAGCTCTAGGCCTGCAGACACACTGGCAGATGTCCCCAGGGCTTTCCCAGGCCTTTGAGGCTGTTCAGTCAAGTGTAGATGCTCCCTGTGAGCCCCAGCGTTGCTTTAGCTTCTCTCTTTGAAGGTGTCTGTAGACTTGGGGCCCAGTGCTAATGCAGCACTGGGGCAGGAACAGCTCTGAGGGAAGCTTAAGACCAGGATAAACAACTTATTACGGGTAATGATTTTCTCAGTATTTCAGCCAATGCAGTGCCAGTCACCCAAAGGCAGGGCAGAGAGTCTCATCATTAGCACAGCATAACAAAAAGTGCTTTTCAAGGTCTGTCTTCCTGCTAATACTGTATTGCTTTATATTGTATCCTAAAAATTGTCTGAATGGCAGTTCAACAAGCCAGGGCTTCATTCACAGACCTACCATGCTACTGATGCATGTGAGGTCAAGAAACACAAACAGAGCAGATAATTAGAAAGGAAGTGTGTGGTGCTGAGCAAACACATCAGGCATGGGAAGATTTTCTGCTCTGGAAAGGTAGAGAAACTGCATTTACAGAGCTACCTCATATGGGTTTGAGCCTTCATGAAAACCCAAGGACTTGCAGGCTTACAAATACAAGATTACCAGGCTGTAGTATTGCAGTTCCTCTTCCAGGGTTTGAACGTGGGGCTCTGTACAGACCTGAAAGACCAAACTCACCAGTGGCATAACACAATGCAGGCAGCCCTTAGCAGAGCTGTCCCCTTCTTTCCTAGGAAAATGAGATATCAGGGACAACCCCTGGGGACTAACAGATCACATTCATTGCTAGAAGAAAAGAAGAGAAACGCATTACAGCAAACAGAGCTGTGCACAGCTTCCACCAGCAGAAAACATTGGGCTTTGCTGTCTTGTTTTACATCCTGGAAAGCAGAGCATGGATACCTCCCACTCGGAAAAACTCAATGGTCCTGTCTGCTGGGAGAAAAATCCTTACTTTGACACGAAAGCAAAATATCATAACCTTTTCATTCAGCTTGTCTTAGTTATGAGTTCTGCTTGTTTCTGTTTCAAGATCTGGTTAAATTTTGTGTTTCACTTTCTCCTCAAAAGCTGGCAGCAGCTCACCTGTTTTCAGGTGCACCTTTGTGTGTGAGGGTGTGGTGGACAAACAGTGCATTCATACTAGTAAGAGACCCTGTCCTGTGACATCAGGCAGCATTCAGATGCTGCAGAAGACACACAATCCACATAATTCAGCTCATCAGCAGAGTAATGCTATGCCATTGACAAAACCCCTGCATAAACACCCAGCTGGTAATATGATTATGCCCTAAGGAAAAAGAGATTGATAGTCCTGGTGATTTTACTGTGCAATAACCACAGAAGCCACCTTTGTCCACGTAGTTCTCTAATCCTTTCCTGAAACATTACTAAATACCCTTGCCTGACAAAGGTGAGCTCTCCAAGTTAACAACACGTCACAGAAAGAGCAAGCTAAAACCTCTGTGTTCAGCTGGAAGCTGTAACCCTTTTGCTCACTAATGAAGCTGCAGACACCAGAGATATTTTTAGGATGCCTGCAAACCTCATTATAATCCACAACAAAAAGTTCAGCTACAATAGGAAGACATAGACTGTTACAGAAAAATAAAAACTAAAGTATTTCCCAGTGCTATTAAAAATGTCCAAATAGTCAACACAAAAAGCCTTACCTGACAGAAGGCAAAATTTTAAACAAATATTCTTTAGTGTTGTAATTCCTGGAACAAAATTTATTAGCAAATTTAAATGAATTCTGCTCCAGGCATTAGGATATACTATCACTTACTCCCTTACCCTCCACCCCCCTGGGAAATATTTCCCTATTGCTGTCAGTCAACTGCTTGAATGCTTGGAGTTTACCAGCTGCATAACATGTATTGATTTTTGATGAATGACATCTCTCTCTGGGCCATTACGGTTTTGTTTTCAAACCTTATTTAATTGTTCGCCTATTTTTCAGTGAAATAAATGCAAAGTGTTTATTCTCCAAAGGCTGTAAACAGAGATCTCAGGTCTAGTTTCTATGACAACCTCACTTGATACAGCAAACCTAGATTATCTCTAATGACAGACATGAAGTTTAAATTGCACATTCTGCACAAACAGTGCACTGTTGACCTTTTATTGAAAAATGGGATACAGTGTGATTAGCATAATGTGCTATGTGAAAGGAAAAATTGTGGAATAATGCAGATCGTACTTTAATCATAACTACAGTGCTAATCTCTAGCAAACTGTTTGCCAGAACATGAAGCTTTAAGAATTAGGATTTTTCCCAGGCACCATTTTCAAATTGTGTTAGATAGTAGTGCTATCACATTAAATAGTTATCAGATAACACTTGCTGCTTCTGCTGTTTCTCTCCCATCGCAATTTTTAACAGGGGAGTAAAAGTGGACAAGCTTGTGTAGAAATATGATACAAAAATTCCAGCTATGAGAACTATTTTTAAACCTCCTGAAGGCATTTTTTTCTCATCCTTACAAATTCGTTTGGAAGTGAGAGCCAAAAGACACAGTCCTTTCTGTCGGGTGCTGTCTTCCAAAACCTGCATGTTTTCCTACAAGGGAAATTTGCATCTCTGTTAGTGAATAAATCCCAGCTCATCCACAGGGACAGAAGCTGCAGGAGACATTCTGCTTTGCAAGAGAAGAGATGGAAAACATCTTGCCTTCATTTTCAGCAAGTTTTGGCAGGCTTTGATTTTGCCAGCTTCCATTTGTTGTTGCTCACTGAAATGTCTGCGGCAGTTTACAGAATGTGAATTCTTTGGGAAGTTTGGTGCATGAATTGAGGTTCCCCCTGGAGTTGAAAGAGTCACATGCTGCCATAAGGGGACAGCAGGCTGTTTAATCTCTCCTTCTCTCTGCAGAATGCTTTTATTTCTCTTAAACTTTCATGAAATAAAAGGACACATTTCTATTTACTGAATGATATTTCAGCTGACTCGGTTTCAGCATAATCAGTGAAGAGTCTGGAGACAACTGAGCAAACAAAACCCTAATTAATATCAAAATACAGTTATAGATGGTAGAACTGGGAGGTTAATGAATTGAGATTGAGGCAGCAAAACTTTCATCTCTGCAGTACCCAAAAGTAATGCCAAGTTATTGTTTCCTTTCCTGCATTTAAAGAAAAATTAAAAGTAGCATTTGCTATTTTTGTAGAGAGTGACAAATACAGAGGAAAATTATGAAAGTAGCTCTCCATTGTGTGGTAAAAAGTCTTGGATTATTCAAGCCTGGTCATGAACACTGAGGAGTCACAGGCACTCAGCTACCACCCCTTTTCCTTCCAGAGGACGATATTCAGCCACTAGATCTTATTAGCATCTCATCAAGGTGGTCTCTTCATCCTCCCTGTTCAGCAAACAAGCTAAAAATTATTTTCAGGTGCTTGTCTACAGAGCAATGCCATTAGAGGAAACCTATTCCCTCATTTCTCTCTCACTCTAATGGATTTATGCCATTAATCCTGTCAGCTGAGTTGTTTTTAAGTAGCAGTTAAGGCAGCAGCAATAATAAAGGATTTTTTTTTTAGTCCAAGCAGCCTCCAGTGTACTTGTGTTCTATGCAGCTATTCACCACCACTGCTATTCTCTGCATATCAAGATATCTCTGGTTTTCAGTGTTTTGCATTTGGCAGTTTCACATTTTTCTTAACAAGCATTGTCTTCCACTACAGCAGCTGACAGGAAGGAATCAATTAATTTAAAAGGCATCCACTCGCTTCCACATGGAATTATTGCACTTGTAAATGTAATCCTGTCATTTGATACATCAGATAGCAAACTGTGTGTTTGGGAAGGTGATGTGTCCCACACTTAGGTATTTTTAAACCCTTCAATGCTGCCCAAACTTGCCCAGTGAAATTTAAACTTCATGTGATGGCAAAGAGCATTTGTGGTGCTGCTCACCTTGTGGGTTATGGGATAGAGGCCATATTGACCATCTCTGCACAGCCATTCAAAGGTTACCACACATTTTATAAATCTTGAAAAACAAAAAATCAAGGTAAATATTGACAAAAAATTAGCAGCCGAAGCCAACATGTCTGAACAGTAACGTTACAGGCAGCCTCCCTACCTACTGCTATGTCTAAACACAAAAAAATTACTACTTTTAAAGACATTATAAATTATAAGCCTATTTAAAGACAAGCTCTCACCACTAGCCTCTCTGTCCGACAAGAACATTCCCTCGACATTTGCTTCCACATGTCAAAAGAAGGGAAATACTTCCTTGTTCTTCTGGCATATTTCTTCAATTTCCCTAGTAATACTTTTAGTTAGGATACTGAACAATTTTGGTACCTTCAATTCTCCTCTGTTTCACAGTTCCTTCAGGCACAGTTTGCATAGCTCTAGTCACTTGTACAAATATTTAAAACCAGCAAGACAAACCAAGCATAACAAATCCAGAAATAAAGCATCTCCCACAGAAGCTAATGTTTACCCAAAAGGGAGCATGAAATATCCCACACCTCCCTTCAGACAGCCTCTTCTGTCTCTCTGAGGTGGGATCTGATGGTGCTGTGGACAATAAAGACCAAAGAGCCAAAGTCAGGGCAGTTTCTGCATTCCCACCTTGGACCCTCGATTGCTGAGCCTTTCCAGCCTGTTCTGTGACCCTGCAAGGGCTGCAGCTCCTGCAGGCTGGATGCAGGTGCAGAATTGGAGATGATGAAGGTGAATTTGTCAGTCCCATGCTCCTCATAAGGAAGAGTCTGGACAGCAGACACAGACGCTGTCCACCTCCCCAAGGGGTTGATGTGTGATCAGGAATCACCATCCCTCTCTATTGTCCCATGTCCTCAACAAAGCTGGGATATGGCTGTCCTAGCAAAGTGGATGAAACACTTCAATTGGGCAAGAAAAAAAATAACCAACAAACCTAATTAAATTTGGCCATCAACCTAAAACATGCTGTTAAGAACACAGAAAATTCATGCTAGCTGCTACAATCACCTCCCTGCAGTAAGTAAACATCTCCTACAAAAAGTCAGACAGTTGAAATACCGTTTGTTTTGCAATGAACTTTTAGCCCCATAGCTCAGCCAAGCATCCACATTTTTTTTTTTTCCCTCTGAAACATAACCAGCTCTGCAAGATGCCAGACAGCTAGGAGAGCACTCCAGGCTGGAAACAAAAAGATACTATTGTCTTGGGACTGCCACAGTCATTGTTCCTACCTATACTCATCCCACCCCTTCTGTAAGGCTGACAAAACAGTTACAGAGAGCTCTTCCACTCACAGCTGCTTCACAAGGCTGCAAATCGAAGCTGGAGTTGGAATAAGGCAAGTAGCAGAAATGAAGAATAATATGCTCAGTTGCTGCTGTAAAGACCAGAATCAGGAGTCCCAAACAGATGCAAGACTCCAGACTACATTTACCCACATTTTCATATAGACACAGGTAGCTCATTCTGCAGCTGAAACTGGTTTGCCATTCACTTAGAAAGATTTCCAGTCCTCTCCCCAACACAGGAAGCTGAGAGATACCTGAAGGGTCACCAAGCCTTTAGCTCCCAGTCATGGGTATCTGAGACCCCCTTTTTTGAGCACAGGGAATAGTGATGGCTCTCAGATGGCACCAGAATGTTTTCTGGGGTGCCAAAATAAAACATCCTGTAATTCAAGTTCAGTAGTTCATGCATGCTATTGCTCTACAGACCAATCAGGATGTTGTACTGTCTACCTCTATGTTCTTTGATCCAAGTACAAAGAATTTTTTAAGTAAAAATCATGTTGATGTACATAGTTATATTTTTTAAAAGCAACTTCTAATTTTAAAGAAAAAGATAGTCATAAAAAAAGCTTCTACCCTTCATAACAGCTTCTGCTTCCACCATTTGTTGGCACTTTTTTCAAATGCTCTTGTAATGGGTAAGGGCTGTTCAAGACCTCCAGTGTCTATCATTGCATCCTCTGAGATGAGTGTGTTGGATCAAGAGATGTTGGGAAACTGCTGTCCCATCTGTGGAGGAGATTCTTAGCCAGGTCAAGAGAACCATAAGGGTAAGGTTTCTCAGAAAAAAATAAAATTCTTCAAATCTTTATCTGCTCTACCCCCTTTCTTGTTTTCCAGCAGGGTAATGAGTTGACACAACACCATAAATGAGTGCATGTGAGCAGACAGACCAATCCCCAACTGGGTGATGTCGTGCAGTTAAGTTGTGCTGGATTCCTGCTATATTGATGGATTGTAGAAGGATTTGAGAATTATATCTTCATTCAGAGCCTGCAGAAAAACAAGATGAGAGTCAAACTGTCAGGCATGATAGGAATGTTAGGCAAAGGTGTCTGTAAACTTCTGCTGACCCCTTACACCAACTAGGTCGAGAGTTCTTTTATTAATGCTAATGCTTTTCATATTAGTGCTCACATAGAGAAATCCTGCTGACTGCTGGGGTCAAGGAGTTCACAAGATGCGTTGGCCACATCAGCAATACACTGATGATTGTTTCTGACATGACCCCACAGCTAATGAAGGGCCATTTGTGGGGGAATTGCTTTTCACGCAGAAAGAGGTCTGTGATGAAGGTATAAAACACATCTGGAGCAGGACAGGCTGCTGTCCATGTGATGCAGTAATGAAAGAGATCTCCACCCCACTGAGACACGGTGTGTCTGTGCCAGTGACACTTGTCCCTGGGTTTCTTCTTCCCATTCCTGTCACTTAATTTTCCATGCACAAAACACTGCTCCCACTCCTTGTTGCTGAATGACCAACACCTCTCTGTTTATGACCCCTCCCATCAAGTACTTCACCTGTAAAAATTGGACCTCTTGAAGCCCAGGTCAATACTACAATTCAGCATTTCTCAGCCTACTACATATCCTGCATGTGTCTCCTTTGGGGCCCTGTCAACAGGCTTTTCAAAGGATAAAAGGCTCAGATGCACCCCAGGACAGGGATGGCAGCAGCAGGAAGTACAAAGGGTTCACCAAGTATTCCCAACCTGTTGTATCACTGTGTAATCCTGTGTTAGGCAACATTCCCACTTCCTTTGGTAGAAATCCATTCCTGTGCTTGCCTGGGTATGAAAGTATCCCAGAAGAGCAGTCTGGAGAGGGCTTTAGGAAGTCATCCAGAAAGGGACATGAAGTCTGGTGCTTGTGACAGATGTGTCTCTAACCTATTCTAAAAACACTCTCTGAAAACCCACAAGAAGCTGGGCCTGAGAAGCCACCCTTCATTTCACCATAAAGCAAGATATCCCCTATTACTGTGTCTTTGCAGGATCTCAGGAACATCCTTCACATCATGTAAATTATCCTGTTTTGTGATAGCCTGGAGGCTCTCTTCCCTAACAGATAACACCTTATCTGTTTACAAAAGGCCTTCACAGACTTGCATGTTTAGTTTGTTAACGAAAAATGGCTTCATTACCTAATAGGAGGGGCTACATGTATTATGGGGGACTGCAGAATTATGGGGGGTTTAATAAATTTCACCCTGAGGAGAACAGGTTACCATAATAATGTATGAGCATATAGATATTACATGATTCTGGGGAGGAGGGGATTGCATGCAGACCTACAGAACCAACCAAGCAGAAAATCTAGAGATCATAAGCAAGGAACAACCATGCCCTTCATGAAAAGAGAAATTTCCCTTCATCACCTTGAAAAGGACCTGCTGGGAGAAAAGAATTCCGCATTATGAAAAATGTCGAGATGTCAGATATTCCTTTTCATCCCTCAGAGCAGGGTGAGACCGTGTCTTTCTCAGCAAGCCTTTTCTGTTGGATCTGTTGTTCTTTGCACAAATCTGGTATCATATCAAGCAAAGAACAGCAGTAACACAGGCTCAGGTTTTCCACCCCACCAGAGACCTGGAAAACCTTGGGTTCTTCTGTTGGAGCTGTTTTTCTTCATGGTCCAGGAGGCATATCCAATAAAAAGCTCTTTTTAAAATTAAAAAAACCTTTTTCCACAGAAGGTTTTAATTTTCATGAGCCATTGCTCTCCAGCACAAATACATTTAGTCAACATTCCCAGCTGCATCATTAGCTTCCCACTCAGGTGGGAAGGTGGGGGAATAAGGCAAGGGTTCACAGCTGCATTACTGCTGCTGGTAGGGTTGCCATGGAAAACAGAACTCCAAAAGGCAGCAGAGGACAAAGAATTTGAGGTCAGCCTTCAACCTCAGCACGTTTCCCTGGTGTGGAATGGTTCTCATGAGGCCACTTTTTCTTCAAGTGGCAAAACTTCCTCCTGTAAACATCTACAGCTCAGCCCACAGCCACCAGCAGGGACAGAATCAGTCAGGAGGACATGGACCATTCCTCTTCAGGCAAACCAGTTGCAGCTGGCAAAGTGCAAAAGTTTTTAACAAGAGCTGAGCTGCTGCCTCAATCTAGGGCTGGCACATTAAAAACGGGAGGCCATGTGTCTAAAAGCTTATCAGTTTCATTCAGCTGTAACAACTGGCCTAAAAAGACATATCTCTCCTTACAGCTTCCACCATGGAAATGGGAGTCATTTATCAAGAAGGACTTTTCCCTGAGCTACCTTGACCTTTTCTGTTTGATGCTGCCTTTTCACTGTGATTTTTACACATTTAGGGGAGAGTCACACAGTCTAATTTTAAATGCATTGTGAACTTACATGCCCTATATTATAATGGGACCACAAATGCAGAGGGATCTTGGAGCCCTCCAGTCAGATGCTACTGCTATGTCTTACCCACAGCATGTATTTCTCTTATACGTGGATTTAACTATGGACTTAAGTGGATTTATAATTATTTCAGCGTTGTTACAACACACAAGTTTGTATACTTGAAGCAAGCTCATAAAACTTAAAATTACAGATATTTTTAAGGAGTGCTAATAGCACCGTTTGATGTGGTAATTGTTGATATTGGCTTCCTGTAGCAAGAGCACTCAAAACAACCAGCTAATTTCACACGTAGAACAGCTGTCACATGGTAACGGCATGAAAAGTCACTAAGCTGATCTACATTCAAAGCCATGCCATAGAGGTGAAAGGCCCTGTAGCCAATTATTACTCCTCCGAGCCAGACAGTCCCCAAACACAAACAACATATGCAGATCCATCCTTCCTTGTCTTTAATTAGACCCTGCCTAACCTCTGTAGCAACAGCAGTACAAGTGAGAAGGGCACATGTTAGGCACTGGGGGGATAATCACAAAGAGATCCCAACGTGCTCTGTCTGGCATGTCCTGCTGGCACCTGCATGCCGTACACAGGAACTAAAGCCAGCATCAAGAGACAATGGTTGTAGTGTCCACACTGCAAAACATATGATTTTCATGGGGCTAATAAATAAATGGCATCCTGTGCAGAACCTCCCAAGTCTCTTCTTTCACTGCAATGATCGTTTCACTGACAGATTAATGATTACTGTTTTTTCTGGTAGTTGTGGGTACACAAGGAACGCAGGTTTGCACCCACTGCTTATGAGGAAATAACTTTAAAAACATCACTGGCAAAATCTGGTACATCTTGAGTGAATCTGGTGAATCTACCCAATTTGCAGTGATTATGAAGTTGGGCAAAAGATAATAAAAAAGTCCAAAGAAAGGTGCCAGAGTAGCCAAACTCTCTTAGAGACTTATCAGCCAGAGAATCTCACCTGGCTGTTGTTGCAGGTTCTGACGTGGAGGACTCTCATGCCCATATCTATCCTTACCCACTACGAGGTTCCACTGGCTCTGATTCCAGCCTTTCTGGGAGACTTGGTACAAATCTGCTTCTGGCTCCAGGAAGAAATAAGATTTTCTAAAGTTTCCCTAAGAACCCACTCTGCCACTGAAGGGAGGGACACTTACCCTTCTGTAAGGTGAATCCCCACCATTCCAGCTGCTCACCAGCCTCCCTCTTTGGCAGAGCCAGGTTCCTGATGTGGAGTCGATACACGCTGCTAAAGAATGTGGCCAAGAGATGGTCAGCCTGGACAGCCCACTAACCCAGTGCAGGCGTGGCAGCACCATGCACAGGGATTGATCCCCCGAGTAACTACTTCCCAATCCCAGAAAGCAGCTCTAGAACGGAAACAACCCCCTGCAACCAGCAGACAAGAAGCTCAAGATCAAACCAACGTGCTTGAGTCATACATAGTCATTCTCATAGAAATCTCTTTCTTTGCAGAATACTGACTTCAATACTTACTCAGAAACAGACTAAATATTTCATTTCTGAATTTCAAGGGCAGAAAATTAAAACAACATCAAAAAGAAAATGGATTGGAGCATAAATAAACATAGCTGCAACCACAAACTGCAAAGAATCACTTGATTTTATACACTGCAAGTCGGAATCTACGCATGTTTTTTTCTGTTTTCACTGATCTGCATGAACCTTAGTATGGATTTTAAAAATAAATGGCATCTTAAGAGTTTCCAAAACAATCCTGTGAATTTCACTGTCAATGAGTCAAGAATGACCAATACTTAAGGAATGAGTAGCAGGAGAAGGCTTCTGCCTTTTCCCTCAGAAACAAATGGAGGAGATCTCAGAGCAGAGAGAAACTATTGGAGTGCAGGGAGCGGGAAGGGAGGGTCTGACACCGTGCCCTCAGAGCTGTGGCTCAGACTAATGAATTATCCCTGCTTGGTTAAATCTCTGGCATTGCTAATCAGACAAGAAGCATAAAATGGAAAGTTCATTAGCAAGATCATAAAAGAGTCAGACTGACAAAGATCATTCGACTTGGCGATAGGAAGGTCGGTTACAGGAATCGGAAAATCACTTTGTTTGAGGAAAACAGGTTTGACCAGGAGCTACTCAGGGTCCAGAAAAGACCTGCACTGGGATTCTGTGCAATGGTCTGCTTTATTTCTGGAACATAAACAGGGAAACATTTCCTTTGACAGTGGATAAACTAGACTTTCTTTTATCAACATCATTCTGGCCCAGGGTAAGCTGGACAGTATCAGCTTTCCCCCAGGGCTGATTCATGTACCTCCACCCAGACCCAGACAGCCCACAGCTCCTCTGTAGGAAACACTTCCAGTACAAGTCACAAGGTGGTCTGAGAAGCAGAATTTGCTAATTGTGTCAAATTACATGTGAAGGGTTTACAATATGGATCACTGCCCACTTGGGATTTAAAGGAGATTGCTAAAGTAATTTCAAGATTTCAGGATAATTCAGAAACTCTGTTCCCAGAGGTTACTAAATGCTCTTCTTATTACTACTACAGTCACGCTGCACTGGGGGTTGGATTTCTTTGCTTCATGGATAGAAGGAAGAGGAGGTAAAATGGTGGTGGTTTTTCTTTAGAACAATTAGAAGGAAAAAAACCAGATTGTGTATATTCTCCATATTTAGCCTGGTTTTCTAAAGAAATATGGAATAATAAGGCTTCATATCGATCCTTTTCACTTTTGAGGTCACTACCTTATTTCAATCACATTTGGGAGACAAAACAATGGCAAAAGGATTCATACACATCTCATGGACATGAATCAGGTAAAAAGCAGGCAAGAAATTTTTACTGCCCCTTGGGATAGTACTACAACCTGAGCTCAGTTAAGAAGACTGCAAAACCCGGAAAAATTCTATCAGTGCCTTTGTAAGCCTTGGCTACCCCCCACAAGAGACACAGAACTGCAGGAAATTCAATCACAACCTTGACACATGCAAAAAACTTCTTCTAGTCCAACATCTCTACCTGGAGATGCTCCATCAGCTGGAGCAACCAACTTCCAGCAAGCATTTTCCTTTCCAAAGAAATAGGCCAGCCAGAGTGGACGGAGGCAATTAAGACAGAGAAAATTAAGGTGTTTGTCCTTGTTTCTATACAAGTCAGCAGTCAAGAAAATTCCACTAGTCAAGGTTGTCCTGCCTCAGACCCGAACCTTGCCAGTGCCACTCTCCCTGTAGGACTGAACAGTGTCAAGTTCCCTTTTTTTCCCCCCTTGAAAAACCAGCACCTTCCCTACCCTACAAGCAATTGTTACAGTGCACATCAGGAAGAAAGCATTAAATAAAAGTGGATGGTTTCTAAGCCCCCTGCTCCATTGCAGGATTAACTTGCTCAGGATACATTTGGAGAATGATCCTTTATGTTTATCGATGTCAAATCTAAATTGCAGTGGGGAGAAGTATCCTGACCACAAAGGAGCTCGACAGTTTTACAGCTAGGACACATAACACAATAACCATTTAGCCAGATTAAAGCATACTGAGAGCTGCATCAAATATTGTTTAGAGCACATAAAAACTGCTTTAATATTTAAATGTATCCCATGGCTGGGCTCTTTAGATTTGCTAGATTCACTGGGCCTGCACAGCTATTAGCTTCTACATTTCATCTTCAATTCCTCTTCACAGTAGGAGAAACATAAAAATGAGGGTCACTGCTTGGTCATTTCATTACCCCTGGCAGAGAAATGTGCTTTGCACAAATGAGGAAATATTTCAGATGTAGATTGTTGTAATGTTGGTGTGACAAAATAAAACCGGAGTTAAAAAATAATAACGATATTATAATGGTTATTTTGTAGAATAACATTAAAATAATATGCAGTGTAGCAGTGGTTCCCCTGGCAAAGAGCCTGGTGTATGTCATTGTCATCATTTAAAAGGTCCATTAGCAAGAGCCCTGGAAATGTATGGCTCAAGGTCACAACCAAACTAAATGAGACTGAGCAGTAATTCAAAAACATTAAACTGTTTATGGTTAGAAATCTAATAAATAAATCCTCTGTACATACACACATACACAGCAGCAAACTCATCTGCAGCTCTTCCTTTATTTCTGTGAAAACAGAAGCTCAGTGAAAGAAATTTATAATCTGCTTAAAGGCAGAAATGGATTAGATAAAATATCACTTGGGGAGACGTGTGACTTCATACCACAAACACAGATTAGGCTGCACAGACTGTTTAGCCATGGGCGCCCTTGTGACCCAAACACAAACTGTGCCTTTGCCCAAGCCCCATGGCCACAACAGACCAAAAGATGGACAAGACCCAGGCAGGGAACAGGGGCTGAGCAGACACGGGGCCCTCCACTGCCTCTCTGCCTGGGGACAGCTCCTGTGACCACAGGGAGCGGATCACTACAGCCTTGAGGAGGAGATTTAGTGCAGAAGAAACAGGAACACAATGCAATTTATTAGTCACTACCTGGGAGGAGAAAAACAGTCATCTTACTAACCCTCAGCTCCATCTGCATTATTTAAAGCATGGCATCTAATCTATATTCTAAATATCTGAATAAAAGAAACTTGATTTTCTGACGTGTTCTTCTCCCCCAAAGAATTAGTGTGAGGTGTGCTCCTCTGCTTTACCAACTATAAATTTAGATGAGAATGCAACATCCAAGAGAATCACTTCTGGCACTGAATGAGAAATTTTGTTGAAATGAAAAACCCAGCATTAGTTACTGCAAGGCTATTCCTCTACAGCTCTCTGGACTGGCCCTGAGCTAACCCTTAGATCCTCACACCGGTCGTGTCACCAGTCCTAGAGGATCAGGGTATATATCTTATGATGATCCTACCGAGAATTCCTGTGTACAAGAATCACTGAAGTTGGGCATATTCAGCACAATCAAAGTCACAAAAATGTGGGAAAAGTCATTGAGGTGGTTTTGATGAGAAATACTTTGGTATATTTAGACACATATGCCAGAAGATTCCCTTATGAGCAATAAATTTTAGAATAGCCTCCAATGTGCAGTATTAGGACCTAAAGACCCAAGCCCAGATGAATATTAACAAACATAGGAAATCTTTTCCACTCTTATTGTTTCTGCTTGAAAACCATTCTCCTAAAGCTCCCAGTTTAGCATCATTCACTTTCATAAGCCTTATAAAAATACCACAAATGGAAACAAGATTCACTAACACAGAATCACAGAACTGTGATGGGAACACACAATGAAACACAAATGCAATCAATCAGAGAAACTGATTCTTGGAGGAAAAAATGCAAACAGTGTACTCTGCTGCCATTCCTGTAAATGGAATTCAGCTTCCAGGTAACTTAAACGTCTTGCTGACAGAATGTTTTATTGATGTCACGGTGATCTTGTATTTCATTTCCTAGCTGAGTGTGGGTGCAAGAGAAAAGACCTTTGCAAGCAACTGTGCTAACACTTCGCATCTGGCTGTGCTCAACAGCCATTTGAAGGCTGTCAGTGCCTGGAGAACAGTGGCACACCTCTCTGGAACTTTAATCCATGGTGGGAGCTGGATGCACATCCAAAAAATTATAAGTCACATATGAGGAAAAATATTACTCTGTTAGCAGTTAAGTCATGGCCCTGCAATGAGTAAATTGCAAAGCAATGCAGCTTTGTCCAATGACTATCAGTTGACCAAAAAGAGCTCAGGGTTACATAACACATGCAAAAATAAAAGCCCATACATCTTGACTTAGGTACGTTGAAAGCATTTCCTGTGATATGGCTTTGTAGTTTTCCACCAGAACCTTTCATCCAGGCTGCCCCCAGCTCCCATGCACACAGTAGCACAGCTCCTACACACAAATCCCCTCTGCCTGGTGGGTCACTCAATCAGGGCTCACATCTTCCATGCAAACAGGATATGATTCAAAAGTGACATAATGCACATTCATCCCAATCTCCCAATAATCCCCTTTCACCACTTGTGGAAATGCATGGTCAATAAAACGTAATGACATTATTGCAGTAAAGTCATTTTCAAGTTAAGTGCCTGGCTGTGTGTCTCTGGGACCCCACCAACAGTCAGGCTCCAATCCAGCAAGTAAACAAAGGCTTCAGTTTTGCAAATGATCTCATCTACTAGGGGTCAATCCAGATTCCATTTAAACCAATGGGAGCCTCCCATCTCTAAAGGTAGTTGGACCAGACTCCACAAATGTAGGACCTCTCCTTTCACTCACATTCCCTAAATCCTTCCTTTGCAGGATTTGTCAGGTACCTCACATTGCCAAATCCTCTGTGTGTCACAGAGTCACCAGGCAGCCAGGACGTGCTGTGGCAGCCTGCAAGGCTGGTCTCTGAGCAGACTGCACCCTGGGGAAATGTGCTGTCCACCAGCTGGTTGTGCTGGTGGTGCCCAGCTGGGGCAGCCCCAAATTCAGACACCATGGAGACACAACCTGACACCTACAGCGACACCTGCAAGGCTGGAGGTGGTGTGCTCCAGAGAGATTCAGCTCCATGATCTGTCCAGTTTCACTCATGTCTAACCTCCTTCTTCTTCCCCATGCACCTAGGCACAGCTCAATGTCACGGGGCATGGAAGGAACGAGTGACAGACCCCAACCCCGGCTGAGCCAGGGGCCGCAAGGCAGCCCAGCCCATCACCCCAACACCAGGCACTGCAGAGCAGGCAGAGCCAGGAGCTGCAGCTGCCACAGCACTGTGGACACACAAACCTGGGAGCCAGCTCCAGGGCAGAGCAGCGAGAGCACATCTCACTGGGATGTGCAGGGTAACTTCACCGTGGCTGCCACCATCTTTTTTGGAGCCTGCTGCATCTCCGGTAAGAAAAAGCACACCAACAACTAAACAGCAATCTTTTGAAGGAAAAAATTTCAGGGTTTCCTGGAGCAGAAGAGAAAAGTGCTACTATTTATGAGATGGTCATCAATGCTGCTTTCAAAAGCACCAAATGACTTCTTCATCCCCTATAAAAACCTCTGTTGCTCAGGACCGGAATTGCTGTTGAATTGTCTCTCTTGTAAGGAAAGAAATAATACTGAAAATGAATAACCAACAGCAGAGCAGGGGAGGGGAAGAAGGACTTCCCCAAGAAGGGAGGGGAGCAGCAGAAGGTGGTTGCTGGGGAATGAGATCAGGTTGTCCCAAAGTAGGTGGCACTGGGAATGGGAATGAGAATGGGAATGGGAGAGGTCCATAGCCTCTCCCACAAACCCACTAAAGCTCTTAGAAGCAACCACCCAGAAACTCTAACTAACAGCAGCCTGACATGGCCCCAGCCTTTATATTCATCCACCCAAACCCACAACCCTTCCAACATCCCAAGAAAGCCACCTGACAGGAGACTCCCATCCATGCTCTCTGTGCCTCTGCAGGTTCCAGCTAAGCAGCTCAGCAGACACCAATATTCACTGCTTGACTTGCACTGTGCCACCACCACAGGCTGTTCATGGTTATAGAGACAGAGCACAAGCCCCACAGTGTCTCAAGAGCAAGCCAGGGACCGGGGCTCCACTTTGCCAGGCAGAAACATTTCATGGGTATTTCAGGTGTTTCTAATATCTCTTGTTCTGTAGGAGGTGTTAGATCATTTCTTTTAGTACACACCCCTGCTTCCAGGCAGGGGCGGGGTGGAAATAAATTTATTCTTTGTTTATTCTTTGCTCTTCAATCCTAGCTGCCACCGTGCCACTCCAACTTGGAAACCTGAAGGGCTCCCATGGAGACCAAACAGTCCTTATCCCATTTTATCAGTCTCACACACCAAGCTGTCCCCTCAGCACCCACCCCAGAGACCCACCAGACAGGGAGCACCATGGAGCCCTCAAAGGAGGTCCTAGAGCAGAGCTTTGGGCTGGAACAGAGACAAATCCTAAAACCTCAGAGCAGAGAGGCAGTGACTTAATGACAGTTCAGCCCATGAATCCAGAATAGCAACTCATTTGTTGTCTGAAGCTGGAATCCACTTTGTGTGATGACAGATAGCTTAGGAGAAGCAGATCCTGCCTGCCAAGAGAACTTCAAAAAGGACAAGGGGAAAGCAAAAATCTGGCTAGAAACCAAATGCTTTGCTAAACCTAGATAACACACTGTTTACCAACAGCAAACTAGATTAGGAGAGGGAAAAAAAGAAGGATTTATGCAAATGTTCTTAATTTAATAATTATGATCAGATACGGCTTTGTTTCTTTCATGTAATTTGTGTAATACAAATAAAGTACAAGGGCTCTCTTCCCCTATAGGAAATGAGAATTATTAAACATTGCACCGAAAAGCGAAGGAATGTGTTTATTGACATGAAAAATGATCCTGTGGATACAAAAGCTTTTGTATGTTAATTGCTAAATGTCAGTGCAATTTAAAAAGTGGTTGCAGAAGGAAAGAATTCCTTTCCAAAACAGAAGTGGCTTTTCCTCATCCACCATCCTGATTCAAGACTGCATCTTGAAAGTATTTATGGCTGTGTTTTGATCGGTGACATTGGGTTAGTACCCAAAAACATCCTCACTTCATATTGATGTGGTTACTTGCTAGGAGGCATAAAGGAAGTGAAGGATTTCCTCCCAGTTTTATTACTGAATGCTCAAAATGTTTCCTGGGGTAAACAGCACTAGAGCTGTCTGCTTTTTTTTCTTTTTTTCTTTTTGGAAACAAAAGGAGAACAACAGTAGCAAGCAGTGAATGGAAAAATACAGGTCTAGAGCAGTGCTGTGAAAAAGACCTTCCTCTGAAAGAGGGAAGGTGAGCAGCCACAGGTGTCTTTGGCTGATAGATACACTCAGCAGCACTGAGAGTCTCTGAATGTGGAGTCCCTCGTCTTCTGTCCCTCTCCATAAAGGAGAAGAGAAATACAAAATGTGTGATTCAGCTGCCAGATAGTTAGAGATGCTTCAGTAAATTAAACTTTGGACTGGAAAATGAAGGAGCTTCTTAACATCTTTAATTACAGCCTGTTGATATACTGCTCTGGGGGGGGAAACAAACCAACAAACGCAAACCTTTGCAGTCCTGATGGAGAAAGACAAAGAAAACTTACCATGCATTCATGAGCATATTTGCAGAAGGAAATGAATACCCTCTATCCAAAACCTGTTTGTGAGGCATGCAAACCCTGAGAGGTGCAGAGCAGCCACCAGCAGAACCAGTAGTTGCACTGAGTCGAAAAACAGGACGTGTTTCACCATGATAAAAGAACAGAACTTGCAGAACACCCTGTGGGGTCCTTCCTCATCCAGCATCTCCCGGAGAACCTCTGGCTGTAAAACCTCAGGACAGTTTAACCAAAAGAGAGGAAAGGTTGATGTGTCATGGGATGTCTGCCAAGCTATCCCTTCCATGTGCAAAACTTTCTCTGCCAAACCAGAGCCAGCCATGGTCATGGAGACCTCTCCTTTTCTAAGTTTCTCCTCAAAAAATGCTATTTGCACAGCTCTGCAAAAGTGGTCCTCACAGCTATGGACCGTCCATGGCTTTCCCAGGAGGAAATCATACAGTTTAATGACTTCTCTGGTAAGCTGGGCTTATTAATGAAATTTTATTTATTCCAGTTATAGACCAAGGCACAAGGAATGAAGGAATGCCAACAGACCTGCAAGCCTACATGGGAAAAAAGTGCCCTTGGAAGCACCTCTGCAGCTGCAGTCACACAGCCCAGCATTTGTGTTCCCCTGGCACTGCTGGGAGCTGCAGTTGTGTTTCTCCATTAACCATGGTGGGAATCAGGCAGAACGACTACAGACAACCCTTGGATCTCTACTGTCTTACAAGAAACTGCAGAACTTAGAGGAAGAAGAAAACTTCCACCAAAACGATCTAAAGGCTGGGGAGGAGGAACTGCTTCCGGTGAGAAATTTGACGGGCAGAATTTATTGAGCTTATCAAAGAGAAGACCAAGGGTGACTTGATTACAGGGTATTAAGCACCTCCATGGAGAAAAAATACCAGTCATAAAGGGCTCTTTAATCTAGCAGGGAAAGGCTTAACGAGAACCCATGTCTGGAAGCTAAAGCCAGACAACTTCAAATAGAAAATGCAGCACAGATTTTAAACAGTAAGAGCAAGCTGGCAAAGGATGCAGTGGATTCCTCAGTCCACCCTGAAAAATGCGGCACAGCTGCCTCCATTCCCAGCAAGGGCCAGGCCTGCAAGGAGCACTGCTGAGATCCTTGCCCTGCTCACAGCAGAGCTGGAGCCCTGGGAGATGCTGTTGGAAAGGGAGAGGGACTTGGCCTCCCACACCCACCTTGTGACAGAGCACCTGGCTGTGCACCATGGCCAGGTGAGATATGTGCAGCAAGGAACAGTTGCTTCTACAGAAGAGGAAAAGTTTCACTGCTGCTATTTAACAGATAAATTTTAAGTCAGCCCTCACCAAAAAGAATTCAAATTTACTGTAACTGATTTTGGCTTTCCACTTGCAGAGCAAGATTGAAGGAATATTCAAAGAAGACGGGGCTTTGGCTACTGCTTTGTAAAGCATTTGGTATCCTAGTCATGCTTGGGATTCTTTCTCCTGCCTGACTAATCATTTCTATTTCCTGTTTTCTTTGAAATTGCTACTATGTTCTGCATTGCTGGAATCTGAAATATTGTTTCATGGAACATGATTGTATTTGTGCATACCACAAACTCCAGAGATGCCAAATTCCTTTTTATGCTACTGCTCCAGCTCTTGAAAAAATATTTCCCATCTCCAGCAAATATCAACACCTCTTCCCCAAGAAAAGTGTGAAAGCTTCAAACCCGTATAAAAATGTTTAACCACTAAAACAAAAAAACAGTGATGAAAAATTTTATTTCTCTATTTGCACTCACTGCCTGCCTTATTCTGCACTCAGCCAATGTGGTGAAAAAAAGTTTTGATGGCAAATTCACCTTAGTTTCCTTCAGCTACAAGAAAAGTCTTGGAATTAAAGCAAAAAACAGGGAAATTGTGGATTTTTCCTAACACTGCCACTGATTAAGAGAGGGGCCCACTATCACACAGATGATTTCTCCTTTACTGAAAAAAATCAAAAAGGTTCTAATATTCAGTTCCAGGAAATTCAGCTTTTTATGCTTTCACTCTGTAAAGAGATGCAGGGTCAGCTCATGGAAGCCAAATGCATTCCAGCTCTTTGTTATGTTCTCTTGTACAGTAACTTCAAGCTTTTTTTGTATAAAAATCCGGGATTCTGCAAGCAAACTCCCACTGAAATTCCACTTTTTAGGTACTTCCCTGTCCCCAGCCAGTGTCAGGCTGCAGCCTGCACATGTGTTTTCCAGGCTTTGTCTCCTCCTCATATTCAGGAAGGTTCTCTGCTGCCCTGCTTTTGTGTCCTTCTCCCCACACACCACTCCTATTCTCATCATTAATGGTTGATAAATAGCTAATGAGTGACTTGGACATTAGGGCCTCCCTTTCCATCTGGGCTACATGCTATTTTACAGGCCCTGCTAAATCTTTATTAGATTTGGGTGCACATTATTGATTTAGGTAGATGAGGTCGTTGTAACCTCATCTCAAAGAGAAAGGAAGCAGGAGAAGCCAAATGTAATTCAGCTGTTATTTTCCATAGCACTGCAAATCAATAGGAGGGAAAAAGTCAAAACAAAACCAAAAAGTGTCCATTAAAAAAAAAAGTCATAACTGGACCTTAAACCAAATGCCATGGTCTTGCAGGTACTTGGAAGCAAAGAACTGAGATAGGCTGTAAAAGTTAAGAGCTTTTCCCATTTTAGCACTGCAGAATAGGTGGTAGGTTCTAGTGAAGAGACAACGTTAATAAAATACCAGGTTGTTCCTAGGGCAAAGTGACATCTATTTATAGAATAAGAACACTTTACCTAAGCTACAGTGATGGCTTAATAAAAGGGCATCTTTTGCTTAAGTTATTTTTACTCCTGTTAAATGGCCATATCAGCACCTGCAGCTCCAATAAAAGAAGAGCTCAGGCTTTTTGCTAAGCACTTTTGAGCATCCTGTCAGAGGTAACTTAAGCACAGAAATCCCACAGAAAGTCTGGCGTTCAGGGCTGGTCCCTCTGAAATATTTCAACACACTGTCACCACTTACAATCCTACAGACGTGAACACCAAGAGTGTATACGGAGTCAAAAAGGCCCTGCAGGTACTTTAGGAAAGAAATCCTTGCATAGATGTGTACAAGAGTTGTGAATTCCTGCTGCCCTGAAGCCCTTTCCATACATGGGGCAGTGTGAGCCCAGGTGAGGACAGCACTGACACAGCTGCTGTGTGCCGAGACTCACTGGTGGCTGTGTGTCTCTTCCTCCTCCTCCTCCTCCTCCTCCTCGTCCTCCTCCCAGCAGCGGTGTCAGGCCAGCCCTGTCCCGCCCAGCTCCACCAGACAGCTCACAGCTGCCAGTTCAGAGCAGAGGTGATCCCAAGCTGAGCACCTGCCCCTGAGACAGAGGTGCCAACTCCAGCTCAGCACCCCCTTAGCCCTCCCTGTCTGGCCCCCACGAGGGCCTCTCTTCATTCTCTGTTTTGGAGAATGCAACCCAGGGTGGCAAATTCCACCAGGCAGCAGAGCACTTAGCCAAACTCACAAAGGACTTGTGTATTGTATGCCTAATCCTTGGGCATTTTGGGATTCCCATCCTAAAGCCACATCACAAATCACACAAAAGCCGTTTTCACCTGGACATGGGGTTGTTGTTCCCTCCTAATGCAACGTGACAGGCTGCCGGCTGTTTCCAAATCACAGTTCTTTGATCTCCCCATTCTAAAGGAATATGAAATTCAAGACTGCTGGTTGTATCCAGGAGCTGTCAAGTTCCGCTAATCTCCCTCCCTCTCACATGACACCCAGCTGGTGTTTACCTCTGCAGCCACATTCTGGTGTGGAATTCCAAAGTCAGGGAGCATGGAACTGCCATGAGGGGCCTTGGGTCTCTTGCACGGAGTCAGCTCCTGCAGGGCTTTGTCCAGCTTATGGTGAGCCTGTGCAAACCGCTCTGTCCTATTTAGCAGATGGATTTGGCTACCTGGAAGAATTCCAGGCTGGCAGCACAGCCCCCTCCCTGCAGTGCCACAGTGGTAGCCAACAGGGAGACCCAGCAGCTCAGCAGTGCAAGATCCCAGCTCTTTATCCACGCCTGTGTTTCACCTGATATGATCAATGGTGGTGTGAGTGCTCCTTTTCTTCTTGTCCACTAATGACCAGCATAAATTGCTCAGCTCATCAGTGTGTGATAACAGTCACACAGGAGTCTCTCTCTTTGTTTTCTGGTAAGAGAAAATGTGACAGAGCACAATATATTCCATTTTACTGCACCTATGACCAGCTCCCAACCAGGCACTGCAACTCCACTGCCCACCAAGCACAGGTGCATCTCCAACCCATTGCTTTAAACCAGCCAGAGGGTCAACACCCTGGGAATCCATGTGATTTCGAAGACACTGGAGAAGGACTTGGAGAATTTTCGAGTTGTACGCATCTCCAGGCACTTTTGCAAAAGATGCTGAGTGCACCCAGCTCACACCACAGGATCCCTGCTATCCTGCAGTCTGCAGCAGAGCACTAAATGCAATCCTCTCCAACAGAGAAGTCTGGGACACTTATAAGAAAGTGTGACCATATCTGCCCAAAATGCAATTAAGAAACTACAGCCCCAGGGGCAGAGCATCTTAGCTTTCATTCATCATTTTGTGGTTTCACAATTACACTAAAAAGGTCAAAACATCCCTTCACCAAACTGGTTTGAGTGAAAAGTTGTGTATTTCTATCTGGTGTCAGGGATCACTAGCCTGTCTCCAGGCACAGATGTGCAGTAAGGCACCAATTCCTAGTCTTCCTCATCTTCCAAACATTAGAAAGGTCCTTGGATCAAAACCACAACAAATTATAGCAGCCACCATCACCACAGCTGAATGTGCAAGCCACCCATGCAGTGATTGGATGTGAGTTTTATGCCCATGCAAATGTTCATTTTCTAGATAAGAAGACAAAGAGAAGCTGTAAAGTGAAAGGTTTTTTGTTTCACCCAGTAAGAGTTTTATTCAAGCTTCACTCCCTCATTTCAGGTTAGGTCCATTTCTCTCTTGTTGGACTTAGCTGCTGCTACAGCCAGCATTTCCTTTTTGCCTCATTAACCAGAGCAGTGGCTAGTTTTAAAGCTTTGCTAACATTTCCTTCCTTCTCCCCATCCATAATGCTCCATCAGACATCATCATGGTTCAGTGAGAAAATAATGAAGAAAAATGTACATTTGACAGTTTGCTGAGACTGCTCGCTCTGC
Organism: Eulacestoma nigropectus; assembly: GCA_013397775.1. NCBI lineage: Eukaryota > Metazoa > Chordata > Aves > Passeriformes > Eulacestoma > Eulacestoma nigropectus. Next base: position 1,064,622 of record VZTE01001948.1, read on the forward strand.
TAGTCTCGATTTTGGTTTTTGTTAATTCCTGAAACACTTTTGCCAGCCAATACCTACTCTGCAGCAGGAAGCAGCAATCCTGGAGTCACAGAATCCAAGGTTTGTTTCCACACAGCAGCAGAGGGAGATGCTGTAGTGGACCTGGCAGTTCTGACCCTTGGAGCTCACACTGGCCCTGTCTCTGCTCCATATGGATGCACCCGAGCATGTGCACGAATATGGAGCTGAGGGCTCCTCAGACACTTACCAGCATCTGTGGCAGGGAGCCACAAGCTATGGAAAGAGACAAAACATCCCACATGCTTGGGAAGAAATACACCATGCAGTTAACCATCAGTGTACACAGCTTATTCCCTCCCCACCACCATTCATCCAAAGAAATCCTTGAGTCACCGCTGCCAGAAAAGCAGTGACATTTCAAAGTATCCACATGCAGATTAACCAGCACTTTTGTTGGCTCCAAAAGAGTCAACACAAGCTGATCTTAGAGCCTCAGACACACCAGGCCTCCTGCTGCCGTTTATGTGGCCACAAACAGAGATCAGGCTCTTATGCTCTCATCCCTCACCACTCAGTGCCTGGGCTGGCTGCTTGCTTGGCCCAGACTCAAAACCAGTGTTGTCTGCAGCAAACACGGAACTTGTGGCCACCTGGGCCATGGTGCATCACTGGCTCTCACCCAGAACAGCGTTCCCTAGAGTTACAAGCTGGGGTAAATCAGAGGGAACACAACAAAACAAAGACCAGTAGGTCAACTTTAACTCAGAAATTGTGCTCTGTATTCCCAACCACCATCATCAGACACCTTATCCTTCAATGTATAGTCTCTTTTCAACCCGCAGACCAAGAGCCCCGGGGAATCCTGAGATGATTCTACAAAGGGTAATTAAGAAAAGTGAGTCTGTTGTTAATGGACTTAAATTAGCTCTATGGGGATCCACATACTCACTGAAAAGTTTTTTTAATAAGAAAAAAAGAACATTTACATGGCCACTCACTGCACAAAGAGTTCATTCTCCAAAGTGGCAGAAGTCAGAGACACCTTCTTGGCCCCTCTCCTGCACTTATCACTTCCCTGCACTGTGTCTGTCCCCATGCACTGCTGACCAGCTCTGTATGGGGTGACCTCCTGCTATGCTCTTGTTTTACACAATCTCAACCCATAAGAACCAAAATCAAACAGCAAAAGATCACTGGACTGAGATGTAAGGAAAAGAAAACTTCTTTCCTAAAAGTAATGTTCATAAAATTGAGAACAAACTAACCTGGAGACAGCTCCTGTAACACAGTACCACTGATCAAATATTACAACATGCTCACTCCAAAGAGAAGCCCCATGCCTTGCCACATGTGCCCAGTCGTCTCTAAACTTCATTAAAGTCTAGTAAAAAATAAATAAGATAAATATAATTTGCATTTATTATACGAATTAGAAGAGCTTGCCAGATGGGGAGCTCTCCTCCAGCAGGGCCGTTGTTTTCCAGGAGAGAAAAGCACTGGCACTACCCAGCTGTTTGGGGCCTGTGGTGTTCCCTCTCCTAGAAAACCATCGCCCCTGGCTTCTCCCTGTAATTAGTCCGTGCTAATACCCTTGGCTGGGCTGTGGAAAAGTCACATTCTGAAAGATCACCCTTGCGAACAGCTGTACTCAGGAGACGAAACGTCACCACTCCAAGCTGTCAGCCAATTCATCTCCAGCGGAAGTCAACCGGGCCATAAATTGGGAGTTCTTTATCTCAGGACAGCAGACTGAGCGAGGCTTTAATTGCTGAGCTATGCTAATGAGCCTTGTTTGCGACACAAGGTGCTTCATGGTGGCTCTGTTTGAGAGGAAGGCACTGTCACCCCTCCCCGAGGGCACACACAATCAGTTTAGAGCCGCAGCCGTCTGGATACAGAAAAAAAATCGTGTAACGGCCCCCTCAGCATGGCACCTTATCAAAGGCATCATTAACAGCTGCTTCGTGGAGTGGCAGGAGCCTCTCCTGGGTCAGTTCCGTTCAGTTCACTCCTATTCTTTCCTCCCTTCTCGGTTTTTTTTTTCCTAAATCGTGAGTTCTGTAAACATCGCTGTCAAATCATCTGCAGGGGAACAAAAAGATACCAATAATTTAGTGTTTCCTCACAGATAAGAGATGTGTCTGGTTTTAAAAGGAATTAAAACGAAACAAATCATGCCCGGGGAAAAGCAAAGAGACAAAAGAATATCAGCTGAAGACCTTCTTGCTGACTTCTTGAGTCAAGCTCTACTTCAGCCTGGATTTCACTTTTTTCCTTTTGGGTTAGGGGCTGCAGTAATGAAAACAGTTATTTTAGCATGCATATTTTGGAAAATCATCAGAGAACCACAGAACAGTATGGGCTGGGAGGGATCTTAAAGACCATGTCGTTTCAACCCCACTGCCATGGACAGGGAACTTTCTGCTAGATTAGGTTACTGAGAGCCTGATTTTCAACACCTCCAGGGATGAGGAGTCCACAGCCTCCCTGGGCAAAATAATAGCCCAGGTAGATGCAGGGCTACAGATTTCCTTGTCCAGTTATCAAATGCTGTTTCATTTGCCCCATTAATGACGAGGCTTGCTTGCCACAGAAAGCCCAAGCCACATTTCCATGGGTAAGGCCAGTGCTCAGCATCTTTAAAAACCATTAGTACTTAAATGTGGCATTATTATTCTTATGGTACTACCCAGGGAGGCGTGCAGGCATCGCAGACCCCGTGTGCCAGACACTCTACAAACATCCATTTCCCCAGTCCCTGAGATCTTTTAACCTCAGGGCCCAACCTTGCATTCACTCACACACTCGAGTAACCACCAGCATCTCACAGCCCTACTGAAATCAACACAACTGATGAATGGAATGAAATCAGTAATTACCCATGTGCTTAATTATTTGCAGAACTGGGGGCTGAGTGCTTCATTTTTAGCTTTACGATTGAAAATATTGGTTCTAATCTAGTGTGCCTCACTTCGCACTCAATCCCACAAGGAACAGCATGGTCTGGCCTAATTAGGCAAAAGCACTTAACGAAGTGTTTAACTTTAAGCACGTGAACAAGCCCATTGACTGAACATTGCATTGCTGGGGTTGGCTCAGCCCCTTGCAGGATGGGGCCTTTCAGCCCAGGTGTTAGGGGGACATAACAGGGTGGGAAGCACAACTCAAACCCCAAACCTTTCCAAGGCCACGTGTTCAGGGTGTTGGACACCCCAGGGCTCCCCTGGTTGCCCCCCAGCAGTGTGGTGGGTGAGCCAAGAGCCCTGGCAGGGCTGAGGATCCACCAGTGTGTCCCCCACTCCCATCCTGGACGGCATCCAAGTCTGCCCATGGAAGGAGGTGCACAGGGGCAGTGCTGGGATTTAAAGAGAAGCTGCAAATGTTCTCTGTAATTAACTGGCTGGAAGTCTTCATGCTCAAAAGCACATCCCTCATTTAGCACTGGCCACAGCTCCCACTCTGCAGCAGAGAAACAGCCGGGCCCTGCTGCAGCACGGATGTCCCCGGGGGCTGGAGCAGAGTGGATCTCCCTTGCTGCCAGACTGGGAGAGGCACAGGCCAGGGGTAGGGGCTGTAAAAGGGGACTTGCAGCCAGACCCCTCTGCACCTCTGCTTCCAACTCTTTTTTTTGCCAGGCTGAGGAGTACCCGCAACAGGGCATGTGTATGAGGAGACCCAGCTCTCCCCAGGCCTGGGCTGCCTGGGACAAAGCCTCCAACCGTGGCTTGCTTCTTACAAGCCCTAATTTTAGGCCCTTCAGGACACAAAATAATGATAACACACTCCCTGGAAAAAAAATTCCCTTGGGCCTGTGTAAAATTAGCAGTGTGCTGCCTGTCCCACTTTCGCTCCTGCTATGTGGGGCAGCCTGGCTTATTAATACACTGGACTCATTTCAAGATCCTTTGCTTTCCCCCTTGCAAAGGGAGCCTGGAGGCAGCCAGACCGCTTCTCCCAGCAGTGCCAAAGGTGCCCCTCTTACCCTGACACTCAAAGCCTCCTGCACACCACCTGGGAAGGTAGGAGGAGAGGACAGGGCAAGGTGGAGGAGCTGCAGGCTGCCCTGGTGTTGCAGGGGAGGAAGAGGAGGGACGTGCCCTTTGCTGGCACAAGAGACTCCCCAGCAATGAGGGTGTAGCACAGCTTGGACTCTCCAAAGGGGAGAAGATAAACCACAGGTGCTCTCCACGCTTCAGAGCAGCCTGGCAAGGCAGCAGGGACTTCAGTGCCACTCCTGGAAGGAGCTGTGGCTCTGTCCTACACACACAGACACACACAAACCCCTGGAATCAAAGTGCAACAGAAAAACTTCTCAGAAGTGGCATCATTACCATAATTCAATATTAGTGTGAAATACAACCTCTACCCAGGAGCTCAGAGGATATTGGTCCCTTGAGACCTGTTGTCTGCACAGGTGAAAACCTCCTGACAAGACTCCCCAGGGTAAAGGAATTTCAGAGATGCCATGAGATTTCTTTGAGTGTGGAGGAAAAATCCCAGCTAAACTGCAGTGTGCAAGGAGAAAGCTGGAAAGAAGAGAAAAAGGGAGGTGACCCCCAGGCACATCTATGAGTGATATGACTGCACACATTAGAGCCATTCAAGGAGAGGGAACCTCAGCTAAAGGAACAAAGTCTTCAGAAATAAGGTTTTTCATAATGTCACATAGCCTGTTTTTTCACTCCAAATTATGATCTGCTCCAACATTGTTTTATCTCACACTGTTCACAGTGACTGTTGTGAGACTCAAATCCTGAGTCAGCTTCCTTGTTAAACACTGATTTAACCTCAGCTTAAACAAAACCTCACAAAATTACTACTAGCTTTGACTCAGATATAGAATAGAAGAATGTATGAAGAGAGAGAGAAAAGCAAAGATCTGGGGGAAAATGATGTTGTGTACCTTAAAAAAAGAGGAGTGTATAAACTGCCCTTGCCCCACACAGCCTCAAGAGCTAAGCTTAAGAATCAAATACATTTCAGTAAACAAAAATCTACTGGAATGGCACTGTTTTTCCCTGTGTGGGTTTTTTTTTCTCTCCCATGGGGACAGCAAGTTGTGTTGCTTGCTTTTTTTTTTCCTTTCTACGAGGTACATTATTCCATTTAAGTGCTCGTGTGTGTTTATTAATAGAGCAAAAATGAGTGAACAAGGAGCTGCTCTGGGGAGGCTGAAAGCCTGTACTGGAGCAATGAATCAGAGGAGCAAATCCATTTAGGAAAATGCTCATTTTAAGACAAGTTCCTTTCACATTTGAGTTATTTCCCTCTACACCCCAAACGTAATCAGACCCAGTGACATGCCAGTGCTACAGCACCATGTACACGCCCCAGGCAGGACCCTCCAGCTGCATCTCCTGATGTTGTGCTAAAAAACAACCAGAGAGTGACCAACAGCAGCTCATATGTTCTGAGAAGCAGTGAATGATCGCTAGAAACATTTAGAAAATATCCCTAACTCAGCAAGGGCTCAGTTGGACTGTAGAGGAACCACGGTAACACTGGCACCACCACAGCTATTGCTGCCATGTAGTGGATGGAAGAGGTGAGACCTGAGATGATTCTGGTCCTCCACGATGTATCCTGTACCCACAGGTGAGCCCCAGGGCTGCAAAGACCTCCTGGGCTGGTGGGGACAGTTCACAGCTCCTTGCAGCTGCTCTCCAGAGGCACAGGTGCCATCACTGCTCGCTCCAGAGCAGGGAGAGGGTCCTGCTGTGCTCAGTGCTGCTGACAGGCCCAGAGGAAAAATCCGAAGAAGTGCACACACAAAACCAGACACAAATGTGGGCACAATTCCCAAAGCAGGGGAAAAGCAGGTCCCCTCAGCCGGCCTTGAAAAGGGAGTCAGAAGAAAGCGAGGCACACCGGGAAGAAGTGCCAGCAAAGATCACCAGAGAGGGAAAGCACACATTGTTCACTTGTTAATGAAAGGTGTTTAGTAACGTGAGAAGAAATATTTCAAGACCAGCTCATCACTTATCACAGCCCCCCCCAGCTCTGGCAGTGACACCTGAACTCCTGCTACCTGGGGACCTCAAAGCTCCCTGAGGACACCAAAGGTCACATGTATTTTATTCATTCACTCTTTCCAAAGGGCATTGTTATTCACTTGCTGTCGGTATCTGTGCTCGGCAGTTTCAGCTCTCTCTTGGCTTTGCTAAAATAGTTTCCCAGCCAGTGGGAGGCTGCTGCTGGATCCAGCAGAGCCAGGACAGTCTCTGATGTGGCCATATCCCCCGGCAAACCCCGGCACCAAGGGCCCGTGTTTACAGTATCGCCGTTCCTATGCACGCTCAAACGAGATTAGCTGATTTCAGACAGTGCCTAATGAAAGCTGAGTTTTTCCATGCCAGCATTTGCCTTTCCAGCCTGAAAACACACGGCTGGAAGATTGGCCTGGCATTCAGGCTGCAGCATGTGACTGTTTAATGACGGAGGTCTGTGAACTGCAGGACTAATGCACACGGGCGCAAAAGCAGCTCCCCGACGTGACCTGCTTCACTGGAGTGGAAGGATTTTTTTTTGTGTGATTAAGGCCCACTATGGGGAAACAAACCTATTCTTGGCTCTTTCACGGCCCTAGCAGGTGATTATGAACAAATTCTATAACCGTGTTCTGCCTTAGGAGTACCCCACCACAATAACGAGATAAAAATGCCCTTTCTCACAGGAGGATGCAGCAGGTTCGGGTATTAGCGGGATGAATGTCACAGCAATGCTTGCAAAATGTAAAGACTAAAATTGGAGCAAGCCCTGCAGTGTTGGCTTCGATGGCCTGCATGGAATGGCTGGATCGCAGTGGTCTTTTGGATCTCTGAGCAACACCTGCAGCAAATGTGGCTTCGCTGCTTCCCTCCCCCCTGCCATCCTACCCAACAGCAGCCTGCTTGGAAAACGTCAGGAAGGAGAAGCCAGCAAGCAGAGCAGCTGTTACATGGCTGGGTGTCAATAAGCATTTCGTGCCCACACAGGGCACCAAGGGACAGGTTTGCCCTCACTCCCACCTCCAGGTACCACACTGCTGACTGGGCTGCGGCTTCTCCTGCAGAAGGGCAGAGGGCAGCTTGCTCCTGAGCCAGCTCTTTCCCCACCTCTAACATTAAGGAGGAAATAAATCGAAGAGACTGAGGTGCTCGGGCACCAACATGTCAGGAAAAGTGTCTTTTTCCCATTTTTAATTCAGTATTTGCATACTTATGCCAACAGATATTGCAGCTAGACCTGAAAGTGCTGCATTGCCCAAAGGCTGAAGGTCGTCCCTGCAGCAACAGGGAATTCCTTGGACCCTGGCAGGTGGAGGCAGTGCCAAACTCCTTCAGACCCAGAAATGGTGTCAGGCACCACTCAGTCTCCTGGACACTCCCAACAGTCTTCATCACCTTTCTCTAATTTGCTTCTGAAAGAAACAGCAAAATAACATTTTCTATCTGCTCTTGTGGGAGAAAGTCACAAACAAACAAGAAGAGAAAGCGAGTGACTATCTAGAAAAAAGTAAAACTGGAGCTGCCCTGAGGAGCTGCAGCCCCAGCCCATGTGCAGACTGTGCTATTTCAGTGAAACCAGTGTAAAGTCAACTCTGTCCAGTTCACACAGTTCCACAGCTGATGTCACAGAGTACCAAGAGCAACTTTTGTGCAAAACTTTTTGCTGTTCTCCCATCATTCTGATTCAGAAATATTGTCCTATCTGCTTCAAATTGCTTCACACTGGTGGGGTTTTTCTGGCTTATTGCTACATCACTCTGCTCCTTGTTTATACATGATCTCCTGGTTTTCCACAGAGCAAGTAAAGCCAACCCAGATTTTCATTTTCCACAGACCCTTTTTTTTTTCCTAAATCACTTCAGGACTCCCACTGTCCTGGGATTAGCCCAACTGTTTTTTTTTTTTTTTTTTTGCAGCCACAGAACAAAAATATTATGGTTACATAAAAAACCCCAGGGCTTTCCATTGCTAAGAGCCACGGGAAGGGAGGAGGGCAGAGCTTGGCCACTGCCACCATCACAGCCAGAGCTGCCGATGTGCTTGAAACCACGCTCAACTCACTGCCAACACGGGCAGCCTCCGTGTCTGCTCTCTGTGTCTACAGGATCTTAACAACCAAGTCATGGTAGCAGAAAAATGGCTCGAATAACAACAGGTTGTTATGGGATGGTCATCACTGGACAGGGGAGAGGGGCACCTGCCCTGGACCGACGGGAGCGGTGTGGCTGGAGGGGCAACCAGACCTCCCAGTCCTGCTCCCTCCCAGTCCTGCTCCCAGTCCTGCTCACTGCTCCCTTTCCCTAAACCAGGTTGATTTCTGACCTTAAACTACATGATGGGCTTCCCTGGAGTATCCAGCATGGTTTCCATGGAAGTCTCCTCTTTACAATGAGATAAAAACCTGTCTGATCTCTTCCTCACATGCTGGCAAACACTGGAGGAAAACAGCAGAAGCCTCCATGAGAAAATATTTCACCTGTTTTGCAGTGACACAAAAAATGCTGTATTGAAGCATCTTAAAAATCCAACCCACGATCTTTTTTCTCATTATGAAGACTATTTTACAAAACAAACTGCTTCAAGTAGATGCAGCCACCTGCATCCAGCAAGAAAGAGGTATAAAGCCTGCCCTCAGGCAGCATTTCAGGCAGCATTTAATAAAATCCCAAAGACTTGAGTGCTGTTTGCCACACCATATAGTGTTTCCAAGAGTAGATCTAAACATTTAGATCTAAACATCTCTTCAAAAAATCTTGAAATGCTGAAAGTGTGGTTGTATTTTGCCTGATGCAAATCTGAGAGGAAATGAGGAGAGAAAGGGCATGGAGTGAGCTGGTAAGAAACAAAATGAAAACCAGCACCACCACCTAGACAGTCCAGCATGGATTATACAGTTATGGATTTACATTTTAAAAGAGTAGCATGGTGTCCCTGGCAAAACTGATTCATGGTAAGTCAAGGACACCATGATCACATTTATGTAAGCCCCAGAATTTATGAACAATTAACTTTATTTCTATTTGTTTCATCTCATAGTACCTTTGACCCTCATATACCACTCTGTTTCAAAGCACATTGAGCATCTTTGAATTCCGGTGTGGTGATGCTTCGTGACATTGCTGAAAAACAACACAGCAGCTCTATCTGCTGCCTTAAAAGAAAAGAAATCTGGCAATTTTTAAAACTCCATTAATAAGAAGTAACCCTGTTCTGGGAAGGATTTCACCTCTCCCTTCATTCGCAGATGAATGAAGCAGCATTCCTCCACACCACAGCCATGGCCACAACCAAAATAACTGTTTAAATGAAACCATCTGGATTCTGCACGGGTGAATTTATTGTTGCAAGGTTTTCAGGAGCGGCAGCAGAACGTATCTAGAGATGGGTGCAACCTGGCACGTGTCAAAATAAAATAGCGACATTTTTTAAATTTCTCTCGATTTCTGCGGAAAAGAAATCAGAAATGGTAAAATGAGAGGATTTAGAGGTTTTATTACAACAAGGCCAGGACACTCGAGCTTTATAGCTTGATGGCTGCAGTTGCTGAAACAGCACTAAGAAGCATTTTGAACTAACCATAAGGTTCTAAACCTGTTGTTCAAATACTGATGTGTTCCATGTATTTGAAACACTTCCATTTCAGTGAAAGCTTACGAGTACACTTTTCAAAGGGTACATTTTGCTTCCAGCACACAAGTTAATACATATCTAGGCTCTCAGAAGCATCATAAATTTAGAGAAAAATCCAACCAAATCACAGCCCTGTTCATTTTTTATTATCATTGATATTTTTTAACCTTTTATAAAATCGGTTCCAAAATCAGTTGCTTTTCAGTAGCATGCACTTTCAATTTTTATAACAACTGGGTGTTAAACTTAGAAAAAAGTTGTCCATTAGTTTAGGATATGATGGTGTTTATTTGTATTCTATTTATTTCAAAAGGGAAGAGCACTCATATTCATCCAGAAAGCTAGGATAATTTGGTACCAGGACATAAGTGTTGAGAAAACCAAAGTTGAACCCTCCAGAAATTTGAATGATAGAGGAATCTTCTCATAATTGAACACATTTATTAATAAATATTTTTGCTTTTGTCAGCTGCTCTTTTTGCCCGAGCAACAAGAGTGGAATATGTCATCACTATGGCTCTTTGTGTCTCAATTAGATCAATGAAATCATTATAAAAAAGAATAAATAAGGATAAAACTAGCAGTAGTCTTTTCATTAATTGCAGTGGGATCAGGATATAATGAACTTGTCTTTTTAAAGGGTCAGGATCCAGGGACATATGGGAAATCTGCATTTACATTTGTGCATTTACATTGATATCTCCTAAGTGGCCTAGGCCATCAATTGTTCTGCCTATTTAGAAAACGGGATTTAAATATTTCAAAATTAGTTTTTCTCTGTGTCTCATCTCTACATTCTCATTCTCTCTTCTGTTTTTACTTTCAAGTCCTTAAAGCAATGCCTTTTCTGATCTCCTTCCCCAGCAGTAAAATTTCCTTATCACCAGTCTTGTCCACCACTAGCAAGCATGTTCTTGGCTATCTGCATGCCAGCAATGGTGGGAAATGCAAACATATCCATTTCTCCCTCTAGAGCTGTCTCTGTCTTTGGAAATCTTGTTTTTTCTGTGGAAGTTTCATAAACAAAATCCCATGACACTGAATTATACCTTATTTTAGTTAGTCTGCTACTGGAATGGACCAAAATACACACTTTTTCATTTCTCCAGCAGCCCAAGGGCTGTAGTAAGACGACAGTGCCTAAACTTGAAGTGTCCAAGGCTAGGAGTAACCTGGGACAGTGGGAGGTGTTCCTGCCCATGGCTGGGGGTTGGAATGGGATGAGCTTTAAGGTCCCTTCCAACCCAAACCATTCTGTGACTCTGGATCCACAGCAAGCACATAGTGTGAGCTGGCTTGGTGTCTGTTCACTGACAGATGGTGAAGTGTGTTTACATCCTGACACTGATGCCCCAAAATGCTGCACCCACCCTTACAGACTGCGCTGACGGAGGAACCACAGCAACAGCACAGAGCCAACCTGGTGCACAGGGCAGGACCTGGAAACCAGCTGACAGAGCTCCGAGTGTGGCTGTAAACAAGGAATCGTCACTCAAGAGTTTCCAAGAAGCTCCATGGTGATCTATTCTCAGCTGTGTAACATCCTTACTGGAAGAAAACATGAAATCATCTTCTAATAAAGCTACAGCACAGCAGAGCGATAACTGAGGGAGAGGATTTTTCACTACCAAAGGAGTTGGCTGGGGAGAGGCAAGGGAGTCCCAGGCACTTCAGTGGCATAGCATCAAATTCCTCAGCTCCATGGGGAACATGCAGGAGGCAGGGCCTTGTTCGGGGAGTCAGAGATGCTCAGACAGGTTTGGGGATCATGGTGGTTCCTCAGCTGAGCTGACAGACGGGGAGCCAGGGCTCCCCAGTGCGAGGACGTTGCATTAGCTCCTTCCGTGGATCTGCTGGCAGAGCTTTGGCAGTGCCTGGCAGAGCCCCACACTTGATCCCAGTCCTTTTTGGGGTGCCAGCCCTGGCACAGGCATCAGGGTAGCCCTGGGTGAGCCAGTCTGCTGCCGAGCACCGTCCCCACGGAGCAGGGACACACTGTCCTTCCGTCTGCCCTGCCTTCCCAGGGCCCTGCTGTGATTTAAAAATATCCTTTCCCAGACTCTTAGCAAAGACACAAATCTTCTGGTTTGCAGTTTAACTCCTAGGGCAGCCCACGGTACAAATGCTGGGAAGCTACAGGCCTAACAGGCCATTTGGACACCAAAGACATAAGAATTTCAAAGGCTTTGCATGGAATTCTAGATTGTATCTTTATTTTTAAAAGATAAGGAGAGGCTGTGCAGGGAAATACCGCCCTTCAGAATCCACCCACTACAGCCTAGTGTCAGAAACAAAACACTGAGCTAGATGAACCTTGGCCTGAACCTATTTTTATGCTCCTCTTCAGTTGTACACAATGTCTGAGGGTAGTACTGTAGCAAAGGATGCAAATCTTCCTGTGCTCCTGGTATTGCTGGTGCAATTCCCACTGGAGGGCCATGTTAAATTTAGAGCCCACAATTCATAAAGGAAGCTGACAAGTTGCAGAGAGTTCAGAAAGGAATATGAAAAACAGCATTTACAGCAGCAGGAGCTTGATCTATTTAGCTTATGAAGAGAGGAGTTTAAGGGATGACTTGGTTAAGACCATCGGTGTTCACAGGGAGAATTAAATGCTGAGATCAGGGTCCTCAATTAGCACAGGAAAACCTTGATGCTGAAAGCAGGCAAGTTCTGACTGGAAACATGAGGCACATATTTACCAGTGTAAATAATGAATTTATTACCAAAGCCAGAGCTGAAGCAGACAGGATGACTCTTCATTACAGGGGTTTTTTAATAACATTTGAATGCTTTTTTCCTGAAAAGTCACGTTGAAATTTGAACAAGCACAAACAGAACCAGCCTTGTGACCTGTATTATCCAAAGGAGCAAGCAGCAATGCTTCCCTTTTTTTCACATCCACAGCCTTCTCTCCCTTCCACCAGCAGTCCTGACAGTAATTCCAAGTGTGTAACAGCTGAGAGCACAATTCTGATCACAGATCCTCCTGGCAGATCTGCTCAGTGTTTGTGCAAGCACCAAGTAGCTCTCATCTCTCTGCCAGGACCCTCTCACCTGCATGTGCCTTGAGCCATAAAATACCATCGCAGTGACACTGGTGCTCCCTCCTCACCGCCTGAAGCCAGGAGCCAGCACACAATCCCCCTCCTCACTCCCCTCCTCCTCGTGCCCACCAACAGCAGAGGATCCTTTGACACAGCCTGGTCCAAGCAATTCCAGCCAGTCCTTAGTTATCCATCCTGCATTTCCCTAATACCCAACATCCACCACCCTCACTGTGCTGTAAACCCACTCCTCTGTGTCCTATCCAACAGGATCACGGAGAACAGATTATTCTCTCTTTTGAAGGCGTTTAAGACCATTTTCATGCCTCACTAAAGTCTCCTACTGGCTCAACAGCACCAATTCTTTCTCCCTTTCCTGAGAGGCTGCAGCTCTCATTGGTTTTTGCCGCTGGACTCCTTCCAAGTGCAGCTCCTCCTGCTCGAAACGCCACCCCCCAGGCTCCACATGGGGCTGCAGGCCTTCCACAAACACACACCAAAACCCCAAGCTCTGTCACGCGTGCCTGGGAGCAGAACTTGGCCCTCTTTTAATCCCATTGCATTTATCAGCCATATAATGTTTTGCACATTATCGCCCCAATTACAGCGGCTTGTAGGTGATAATGAGATTGCACTGGATATATTCCAGCAAAGCACATTCTAGGTTTTACTAACTTCATTAACCAAGAAAAGCTGGCTAATGGCTGAAAAGTGCAATGATGCACATAATCACACCAGTTGCTTTGCTACTACAATTATATTATTAAGATGGATCTTTGAGGTACAATTTTCATGTATAATTAGTGGTTTATCCCTTCAGGAAAAAAAAAAAAGAAAAAGTAATTCGAAAGCACCCAAAGGTTTGAGGAAAAATAGTTCTTAGTGAAAACACAAATGAAGCCATGGTCTCGGGGTCAGACTCTGCATAGGATCTGTGAGAAAACAGGATTGCAAGAATTTAGAAACTTAACGCAGGCTCCTTGAGGACGCGAAATGCCAAAGTTGCAGTCCAGTGGCACACACTGGGAGCACCCAATCTCAGCGGTGTCCATGGGCATCCAGGCTGTGACTTCTGAGAAGACAACAGATCCCAGAATATATCAGAAATGTAAAACACTTAGACTGATTCAAAATTAGTTCCTGGTGTTTTTTTGACTTCAGTATTCTTCAGTTTTTTATTTTCTTGGTCATCACTGTTCTTCCCAATAGAGACAACTTCAGACTAAGAAAGCCAGCACCACCAAGCAGGCAGAACCATGAAGAACCCTCTGGTTACTCCTTTTACCAAGTAAAAAAACAGAAAACAAGTGTAAAATTTCACAAGCAGTTTCCAAGTGCAAGCCTGATTTTTTGTATTGCTTTTCCCTTCCAGCTAATTGAACTTATCAGCTTGACAAAAAATGCAATGACTGTTTTTCACTAGGAATTTTTTACAAATTTAATCAAGTTGTCAGGAGAAATACTATTATCCTCACCATGTGAAATTAATATATCAGGAACTTATCTACTGTCTTGCATGTGTGTGTGACATTTATATGGATCATTGCAACAAATATATATATATCTATATATATATATATATCTTCTGCTTGGTAAAATTTCACACAAAAAAAATCTTCAGAACAGAATTTGTGATTGTCTGAAAGTCCTTGACATGGCTGGCTCTGCCAAGGAGCTTAGCAGGAGGCTTTGCTGGATTTAATCAGCCAGACAGACCTCAGAAATTCTGCTGGAATTCTTGTTGCTATTAGAAATATGCACTAGCTTTTGCTAATTCAGTTCAGAACTGATTCAGAAACTAAAAGCAATAAAACTTCATGCAAGCATTGAGGTCTCAAAGTTATCCTGGAGCAGTGATTTTTGGAGAGGAGGAATACATAAAGGAATGTAGACTGTCTAGCCAAAATTTTATTTGAAATACTCTTTTCAATGAATCCAGAGACTTGTCCAAAACAGAAAACTTCTTATTTTTCACAAACACATTGACTCGGCCTCCCACTTCCATGAGCCTGCACAGGAGACAAGAGAGCAGGGGCAGCAGGAGATGAAATCAGTACACAAACTCTTGGCCACCCCCTTTAAGTAAGGAGGAGTTTCATCACTGATATTAAACAGGAGTTAAATCTGCACTGCAAGTCACCAGGACAACTTCCTGTGCTTTAAGAGCTCCGTGGTCTCCTGAAATCTAACAAAAACTGCCAGCTTTGAGAAAAACTGCAGGTACTGTGGCAAGGCCTGCAATGGTAAGCACATACTTAATGTTTGCTGACCTGGGGCTTCATTTATTGTTACCCTGGAGTTAAAGGAAAGCGTGAAACAGCATTACCTGCAGGCAAAGCCAACTGACACTCCGAAATTCGATGTGTGAAACCTCCAAAATACCCCCAAGAGGCACAAACCTGACACAGCTGCTGGGCAGACTCTGACAGAGGCACAGAAAAACAACCTGCCAGCCACGATAAGCTCCAAATAGGAACCCCTGGCTGCAGAGGAATCCAGCAGGCTGGGATTTTAACCTCGGCATTTCCAAATGCACAGGCCAGGTGACAGCGTGGTGTCAGCAGGTGCAGGCCATTGGCTGCAGCTGAGCAGCTCAGCTTGGACCAGAGAGCTCCTGCTCCCCAAATACTTGAGTTTGAGATCACAGAATGGTTTGGGTTGGAAGGGACTTTAAATCTCCTTCCAGCCCTCCTGCCACAGGCAGAGACACCTTGCACTAGACCAGGTTGCTGAGAGCCTCATGCAGCCTGACCTTGGACACTTCCAGGGATATCCAGAGATATTCAGTAATAATAAAGTTCAGTAAAATAGATTTGATTTCATTCACTACAAAACTGTAAAATTAACACACTTCCTGCGCCATTTGAGGCTCACAGGATCTTTTCAGAAGAACCTGGTTCTCCGTTTCAACATGAGTCTGATTTGCTGCAAGAGGGAAATCTCATCTGACATTTAGGAACTGAAGTGCTTATAGAATTTATTACATTTCCCTGGTATATTAATAAAATTCATAAACACAAACTGTTCTTCAACAAAAAAAGAACCAAACCTACCTTTCAATTTTCATAAAATTATGTGATTTTCTCATAAACAGTACATATGAATTTCTATGCCACTTTGACATCCCTCTCCATAAGTTAGTACATCCTCAGGAAAAATACAGTTCTGCTGATAAACATTTGGTTCTCGGCTTTTTTTGTGTTCTGCAGTAGTTTGGATGGACAAGTCAAAACCCTGGCTGGCTGTCTATGACCTTTGCATTCTCCTTTAAATTCCATGCATTTGCAAGAGATGATGGAAGAGCTGATAGTGTCTACTGTTTATCAGCCACGATAATTAGATTAGATACATTTTTGATTGCAAAAATAGTCTTGTAATGGATTTTTTTCTCTTTTTTTACAGCTACTATTTCCAACACTTTCAGAAGTGCTCTGAAGATTTAAAAAAGTCAGTGTCCAGGAAGCACTTTGTGTCCTTCAGCTGACAAACTTTTTGTGGGGGAGAGGAAATTCAGTTTCTCTTCTCTCTGCACTGTCAGCCCCCATGAAGTCTCTTCTCCTCCTCTTTGCTGTCAGCCCTGGGGAGGGCTCAGCTGCCCCCTCCAGCCCCCACATACCCCACTGTGCCCTCCTACTGCTCCAGCCACAGTCAGGCTGATGCTGCCACATGGCAGTCCAGGCTCTGCCCAATGCTCAGCTTCAACTGCTCTTGGTTCAAGGTGCCATTGTTAGAGATAAAACAAAATAGGGGAAATGACAGCATTTTGCTGGAAATTCGAGCACTCAACAGTCAAGCAGAGCCATGTTTAGGCTGTCCATATAACTTTCTCCCGTGATGAGCACATTGCTTACTTGATGACAATGATGTACTCTAGGAAGCACCTTTATGTTCTGCTCTCAGCTCTTTCCAGTTGCCTGCATGCAACCAGGTGGAGCTTAGAGACCTGGCTACTGCTCTTAGAGACCTGGCTACTGCTGTGTGCTGTTCTGCATTTTCAATGGCTGAATCAAATTGAGAGACAGCTAAAAATGCATTGTGTTCCCCACCAGCTCTGTTTGCCTGGGTAAACGTTTGCTGCAGTTGCCTGAGGACTGTCACGTCACTCCAAAATGACTGATCTGGACAGTCACTCGTGCCCCCAGCGCAGTGAAAGTTGTGCTCTACACCCTGGAGAAGCTTGATACCCTGTTAAAGAAACACCTGATGTGTTTGGTCATGCTGAAATAGCCCACTGGGCTCAGCACAGGCCAGGAGAAGGTGAAACCACCACTGGCTCCTTTGCAGTCAGATTTCCACCTCCTCGAAGGATCAGCTGCTTCCACACAACAAAAGCAAAAGCACGCCTCCGAAGAAAGATTCCCAAAACCAAAGACACATTTCACAGCTGGCTTTTACATCCCTAATCCTCCATCCCAGGGAGTTTTTTGCCAGTAAAAAAGGGCCAGGATAATTTCTTTATCCTCCTTACCAATTTTGTCATGCCAGCTCAGGCCCTCCTTTTCCTGGAGTGTGGGAGACGCCATGCCTGGGATCCCCCATCTTCCTCACGCCACTGATGCGGAGCAGAGGCTTCCTCCCCAGAGCCCCCCACCAGCACAAGCCTCATGCACCCCTCCCTTTTGAGAAGGGAAACACCAGAGAAAGGGCTTCTCCCACAGGCACATCAAACATCAGTGCTGGGGCCTCTGAACAGACCCCAGGCTGCAGCTCTGCCTCCATGACTCGTGTTTGTATCCTCCACTGAAACCTAACTCACCCGTGTCAGTCCCACCAGCTGCTTCCAATCTTCTAAACGAGATTGCTCTGTGCTATAAACTTCAGCTTTCCAAACACCAGCATCATCTGTTAAGCCAAAAGCTTTAGATAGGATTCCTGAACACTAGGCTGGGAGTCCAAGCAGCACAGGGCATATCTTCCCTGTGTCAGCAGACACCTAATGTACTTTTAGTGCTGTCAGAAACAAACCACTCCTTGATATTCTAGAGTTAGGGGGGGTGAAATTTTCTAGAAGTGGTGGTGAAGCTAATATTTTAAAAGATCCTTCCGAGAACTTGCCAGCCTCCTGGGGGAGCTTGTCAACATCTCCCACGTTATATGAAAGCCACTTTAAAATCCACAGGGGTTTTAAAGAAAAGCTGGAACATATCACAGCTGCTGGGATGGCAAGCTTCATAACGTGCACAGTACATCAACACTTACAGACAGTAAATCCTCCCCAGCCTCAGGGGAGCTCACAGCCCCCCAGAGTAAGCCCTTTCCTAATGTATCTCTCAAATGAACTGCTAATCTCCTCTCTAAACTTGACAGCTGTCCTGCACGCACTCAAACCCCTCTGTGCTTAAATCCTTCTATCATTCTTGTTAAGTCACTTGCTAGATCATTTTTGCTTTAATACAAAGAAAGACAATCTTTCCTCCAACCCCAAGCAAAGGCCTCACTCACTTGCAGCCACCGTGTCCACAGACTTCATACATATATGTGTGTGTGTGTGTGTGTATTCCCAGGAGCAATCTCGGGCTTCAGAAATTCCTGTGGCCAGTGAGAACTCCCACACCACTTCCCCCAAGCAGATTTCTCAGACTCCAGCAGATCTGATGGCTTCCTGTGCTCAGATCAGCTTGAATTTCTGACACAGTTTCTCGCTGCTCTGAGGGAGCAGAAAACTTTCCCCTTGGCTGGGCAGAGTTTGGCCCGCGGTGTTGAATTCACAGTGCCAACAGCTATTTGTCACTTCTGCTCCAGATGATAGTTTGCCAGGGTTGCTGTGCAGCCTTACCACAAGAAATCACATGGGACACCACTGAGACAGCTGTGGTCTTACACTGCCCAAGTCCTGACAAGGATTGCCTAAAGGGGAGTTTGGCATAGTCAGAAATAATCCCAACTTCCAGCTGAGGACAAAGCAGTAGTTTTTCATGGAGTTCTCAGCGTTTAAAATGAAGAACGCTTCGAAGCACACCAAAACACCAATCCTTCCTAGAAGCAGCTACTTGTCCATTAGCTCTTCTTGACCACATATTTTGTTTACTGCTTGAAACTGATGAAGAGTTTCACCAAGACATTGATTTGTTCCAACATCAACAGTGGGATTCCCTGCTCAGACACCAGGACTGTGACTGGGTGACCCCAATCAGCTGGCACGAGGTTGGTGCAAGTCTGACAATGCCTGACAGCTCTCCAGGGACCTAATGCCTGAGTGGAGCTGTTGAGTGTTTGCTCAACACCGGGAAGTTGAGGGTCCAAGGCAAAAGTCTGGACAAAGAAAGCAATGGAATAACTTCTGCAACATACCTCAAACACAAGGCACATGAGCTCTGCTGAGCTGTTAGTCAAATAGAGGGTGCTGTTACTGCAGTGCTGGTGACAGGTGTCTATGCTTCACAATATTTTCCTAGTGAGGATATTTTTTTATGCCGCTCCATGTTCTTCATCACTCCCTGCATTGGCAGTGAGGGGAACAGGACCATTTTCCTCTCTGCCTGTAGCTACTTACACTGCTGCAGCAGCGATATGAAATTATTCACTCTGCCTCTTAAAATGTCTACAGAAGATGAGATACAACAATTGTTCCAGGAAGTGATGCTCAGCCACTCTGACTGATCAACGCTGTGCCCTGTCACCCATCTGTTACCTCTGCCATTCCCTGCTGGCTCCAGCGCAAACCAGGCCCTGAAACACTCCACTGAAGAGAGCAAAGGCCTGTCACATTACTGCATCTCGGAGATGAGCTCTGGGCTGAGCCTGACACCCCATAACTGTGAAATGTCCCTGTGGTCACCCGGTGCAGAACCGTGTCCCACACGAGCACGCTGTGGAACAGGACTTCCTTTGCGAATGTTTTCAGTACTGAAATGAGTCCCATTTTCCAACCAGAGAATTCATGCTCTGAAACACTGCTTCCAGCCAGCTCTACTCCCTGCAGCCATCCTTACTGTTGCCTAGTCCTTGATACACCCACTTCCCAGGCACTTGATGCGGCTGGGGAGGCGTATCCAGCCTCGCGGTGCCGGAAGGCAGCCCCTTGGGAGGTATTCCTGATAGCTGAGCTTATGAAACCTGCCGATTTCAGATGCAAACAGAACACTGCTTTACCTGCCAGAGGAGCATCTGTTAGACTGACGAATCAGGGCCGTGCACAGGGGAGACAGATTTACTTCTGACAAAACTCCACCCACCCTGCTCAGCCCAGCAGCTCTCACCGGGGGCTGGAAATTGATAGGACGTTTGCATTGTCAACTGCTCTTGCCCAAATGGAAAAGCACACGTGACGTTTCCCAGAGGAGGATCTGTTTTCTGGGTGGCCTGACGGGATGGGAACCATCAGGGGCAGCAAAGGGGACTTGCATCTCCCCACCACAGTCCCTTGTCTTGCAGCACAGCAGCTGCTCTGCAAGGACGGGCCAGAGGGGTGAGGGCTCGGCCACCAAAGCTCAACAGGTGGGACACTGCTGCCTGTCCTGCTGCCCAGGGTGCCTCTGCATCCACCCACTGCACACAGAGCACTCACAGGCACGGCGCACGTCAGGCCCGTTCCTTTCCAGGGCTGAATGTTCCAGACTGGTTCCCCACACATGAGCAGCACTCCAATGAGTGCGTGCACCTCCGCTCCAGTGAGGGCACGTACCTCACCTGAGACCCCAGCCAAACCGTCTCTAATTTAATTAATCAAACCTCACTCACTAAGAGGGGTCCAAAGAAGAAATCACCTCTGCCCCGCACAACTTACTAGCACCAAAGGGGAGGCACCTGCTGCCCTCCATGAGCTTACAAGTCTCCAACCTCTTCCCACTCGTACAGCACTAAGCTCGTTCTGTCCCCGCATCGCTCTGCTGTGGATGGAGATCCCTCCCTGCCGGTGCCGGGATGTTCGGAGCGGCACCGCTCCTCCCCGGCGGGCCTGTGCCTTGTCGGGTCTGGCTCACACGGGCGGCTCCGGGTCGTCCTGCGGCTCCGATCCCGATCCTGATCTTGATCCCGGTCTCGATCCCGATCCCGATCCCGGTCCCGATCCCGATCCCGGTCCCGATCCCGATCCCGATCCCGGTCCCGATCCCGATCCCGCTCCCGCTCCTGGTCCCGATCATGGTCCCGCTCCCGCTCCCGATCCCCATCCCGCTCCCTCTCCCTCTCCCGATCCCGCTCCCTCTCCCGCTCCCGCTCCCGCTCCGGGGCCGCCGCACCTGCCGGACAGGAGCGCGCCCCAGCCGCGGCCGAGCCACGCCCCCCACCGCCGCTCAGCCAATGAGCGCAAGGGGGCTCTGGCCAGCAGCCAATGGGAGCGCGGCGGCCGCGCCCCCGCCCCCTATTTGAGGCGCTCCGCGCGGCCGCGCGCTCGCAGAGGCGGCGGCGGGAGCGGGGAGCGGGAGCCGGAGGGACCCCGGGAGCCGGAGCCGGAGCGGCCCCGGGAGCGGACGGTGCGCTCCGCCGCTGCCCCGCACGGCGCTCGAGGGAGGGGCCGCTCCCATGGAGGCGTTCTCGGGCACCAAGCTGGAGCAGCACCGGCACCTCCCGCCCGTGGAGTGCCTGCCGGGCGCCCGCTACGGCGGCCGGAGCCACAGCGCCTGCGGGAACGTCTTCAACTCCTGGAACGACTACCTGGGGCTGGCCACGCTCATCACCAAGGCCGTGCGGCCCGGCAAGGGCTTCGGCGCTGAGCCCCCCTCGGTGGTGGTGGCGGCCGCCGTGCCGCCGGCCGAGGAGGAGGAGGAAGAGGAGGAGGAGGAGGAAGAGGCGGCGGGGCCGTACTTCGAGGGCGCGCTGGACTTGCACGACCTGGACCTGTGCGGGCATCACCATCACCACCACCACGGCGAGGGGCTGCTGGAGGAGCGCTTCGCCGACTTCAGCCCCTTCCCCGGGCGCGGCGGCCCCGCCGCCGTGGTGTTCGACTGCTCGGGGGAGCACCCGGGCCGGGAGGGCTCTGCCCACGCCTGGGGCGGCGTGGTGGTGGCGGGGGGGGCGGCGGCGCACCCCCGGGGCGCCCCCCCCCCG
>VZTE01001948.1:1086285-1122562 GCA_013397775.1 Eulacestoma nigropectus
CCCGCCCCCCGCCTGCTCAGGCCCGAGCTGCAGGTCTGCGTCTTCTGCCGGAACAACAAGGAGGCGGTGGCCCTCTACACCACGCACATCCTCAAGGGACCCGACGGCCGCGTCCTGTGCCCGGTGCTGCGGCGCTACACCTGCCCCCTCTGCGGCGCCAGCGGCGACAATGCCCACACCATCAAGTACTGCCCCCTCTCCAAAGTGCCGGCGGCCCGGCAGCTCCGGCACGCCCGGACCGCCCTGGGCAGGAAGGGCCGCTAGCGGCCGGGACCCCTGGGCCTCGCCCCGTGCCCCGGGGCGGCCCCGCTCCCCCCCACGCTGACACTGCCCCGGCCCCGGGGCGGCCGCTGCGCGCTGGACCGCGCGGAGCCCGGCGCCGCGCCCGGGGACTGCGCGGCGGAGATGCGCTGTGTTTGTTTATTGTAAGAAAAAATATATCTATATGTGATTTTTATGGAGACGGCGAGATCTGACTGGGTGGGTGTGCGCGGTGGGGGGGTCCGAGGGTTGAACCCACAGCCGGGGAGGTGGCGGGGGTCCCCCGGTGCCCGAGCCGGGGCAGCTCCGCCTTCTGCCGCCCGCTGCGCCCGGCTCTGCGCGTCCCGAGCGCTCCGTCGGAGCGATGCCGGCGGGGCATCGGGCGGGAGAGCTGTTCTTAATTGCCAGTTAATAGAAGGGTATTTAATTAGGGTACAACACTCCGCCTTTTAGCTCTTAGAGCAAACATCCGAGCGAGGTCCTTTGCCGGTTTGAAAACCGGTAAGCAAGTGGCGATCAAACCTGCCCTCGGCAATCACCACCTGCTTCCCGAAATCGCAGCATCCGAGCTGATGCGGTGCCCGGCCGTCACCGTTCCTCTCGTGGGCACCGATGGCGCTGGTCTCGCAGGTCCCCGTGCCGAATACTCAGCTTTAGGGAAGGTCTGAGAGGGGAAAACATCCAAGTGCATGTTTGAAAACGTGATGACTGTGGGCCAGGGTGCAAACGGAGCCCTTTCTGCTGACAGAAAGGCGGTAAGAATGGCAAGAGAGCAAGCTTTGATGCAGCTGTGTTTGTGGTGGAGAGTGGGGGAAGCCTGATGGAAAGAGACCTGGACAAAGCAGAAAGCTGTAGGAGAATGGAAGAAAGGGAGGTTGTGTATTTTCAAGAGTTCAGAGAATGTGGCTTTTAACTCTTTGCAAGTAAAAGAGATCTATCCATGTAGTTAACAAATACCCTTAACACTACACAGACTGTACAAAGCATAAGAATTAGGCTGAAGTCCTGGACCACTCTGGGTGATGGCAGCTCCTGGGTACTGAATATCAGCCAGGGCTGTATCACTTCTAAGCCTCAAGAGAAAAGAAATTGCTTTGTTTGGGTTTTTTTTTTGTGATCCAGAGGTAGGACAAGGAGCAGCACCAGCAGTTTGCAGTTTAAGAGCCCTCTGGAGCAGGAAGATGGGTACTGGAGTTCTCAGTGCAGAGGGTGACGCTGCTGTGTGGCTTTACCAACACTTGGGATGCCGGGGGGTGCCTTGTGGAGGAACTGCTGGGACATCAGTGGCATGACGAGAAAGGAGATGGGTCCTGACAGAAAAAGGGAACTAGGAAAGTGAGGAGTAATCCACACTTGTGTGGTTTCCTTTTGAAAAACTGCTCAGCAGGGTGCGAGATGGGGGGCAGGAGAGCCGGACAGTCAAGAATGGAGTCAAAACATGTCTGGGATGGGCTGGGAATGAGGGTCCAGGGTTCATTATTCATCACAGCTGTTGACTCGCAGCCACAGCAATTAGGAGGGAGAAACTGATTTTGTGTGGAAGTGTTCCCTTAAATCTCCATCAGATGGCTCCAAAGGTGGTGTCAGGTCTAATTACCAAATGCAGTGGGGCTTGCATTAAATAACACAGTGGCTGCAGCTCCCCTTGTGCCAGCCTCCCTCTCCTTGTGCTAAATACATTACATTTTGTCTCTTGCTCTATGGGGAGGGCACCACGGGCTCTTCTAAGCTGTTAGAAGTTAGATGTGTTTGGTTTTGTGATTCCTGGTCCACATAGGTTTAATCTGTGTCCACCGCACATTAGAATCGAGCTCAAGTGTGATGCTGTGGGAAGAGTTTTCTTCTGTACTTTTGTTACCTCCTTGTGGGAAGTTTGAAGATCCTTATATACATTTTAATGCAGTTGACTGTTACTGGACACAAAAGCAAGAAAGATCAAAGAAAATCTGTCTCGGGTGTTTTGTGAGGGTTAACTGGCCGGGCTGGATTGGAGGTGTTTGCCATGTCCCTGCCCCACCTCTCCAGTCTTTACATTGAGCTGCTGTGCAGTACCAGCCCTATTGCAACACCTGGAAATCCCTCAGGATAACAGCAGATCCTGTGTCTTGGGTGGTGCTGGCCTTCTGCAGAGCCTGTGTCAGAGGAAAACTTGTATCCACGGCCTGCGCTGCTGCCTGTTGCTCCTGGTTCTGTTCTCCAAGTACTTGCAGCCTTGCTCTGGAAAGGCCAAGAGCTGTCCATCGTCGCTGCTCCCCAGCATTAGGCATCTCATCAAAGGCTTTACAGGTAAAGTGGAGGAGTAAAAGCTTCAAGACCGGTTGGGGGTGGGGGAGGTAAAAAAAACCAAACAACAGACCTCAGACTATTGCAGAAAGGTGACAAGATTCAGCAAAAGACAGCCTGACAGCAAGGCTCTTCAGTTACTTTATGTAATTCAACAGGACAATTTGCCCTTTAAAGATCTACAAGTGTGAGTCTAACAAAGACTGAACCTTTAAGGATATTTTGATTTGGTTTAAGTAAGCTGCTGTGATTTCTGGCGCACCAGCACACTCCTTGTGGCACTAAGTGAGCAGAAACATGCTTGTTGTTGGTCACTCTGAAAAGGTTACTACAGTAGATAGTGTTTGTATTGTTACTTTGACTCCTTAAATACTGGGAACCATTTACATCAGTAATTTAAATTCTAGGAACAAAAAGCTTAAGCTGAAAGCAGCCAGGTTAGAGCTGTATTATGCTGCACAGAAGAGGTCTATGAAAAGTGAGATACTATTTTCACTCTTCTACGGGCATCAGCAAATCAAAATATTATGGTCACCTGTTTAAACCAAATACTGTATCTTCAGGGAATTGCTTTATTATAGGGAAATATTCCTGTGCGTGTAAGTGATGGAATCTTTTCTATAGTGATACTCTGGCAAGAGGAGTGAACACAATATTGGATAATCATCCTCAACTGGTACTAGTCTTGGCAAAAAGCAAGCTACTTCTAATTAGAAACTATTTTCAGATGTATAGATAACTTGATTCAGCTGAAGTCAGGTAAGTCTGTGCCCATGTTTAGTGGAAATTTTATTTGGGCAGGTTGCTCTCAGTCTGCTGACCAGTGCCTCAGGTAGCTGCCATAGGACCAAACCACGATGGCTATAAAATGTCTTTTTTTTTCTTTCTTTTACTGTGCCATTTTGACCCACCAGATATATAGGTCAATTTTTACTGGAGATGAGTTGCTAAGAGTTGCATGGGGAGGAAGATAATTCTAAAATGCCTGTTGTATGGACAAAACAAGTGATACACTAAAAATGGAAGGTTTAGCAAAGCCAGTAGATTTTCCTCCTGCCCAAGAGAGAAAGGGCTAAAACAGAGCTTGAAGTGCAGCAAGGGAGGTTTTGGTTAGCAAAGTGCAGTGGAATAGTTTTTAGAATCTCCATCCTACCACAATTAAATGCATTAATTTTATTTAAGAGGAGGACCAGACAAAGTCTAGAGCATTTCAGCTCCAGCTGGTCCTGCCATGGCAAAAAAGGAAGAATTGGGTGTTTTTGTTATGCCACTTGTGTGCCTACTTCTTTCAGTGCTGCAGTAAACCCCAGGATGGGCTCTGGTGCCTGGATAACAGGTAAACTTTGGGTCTTGCATTTCACTGACCCAATGCCTGCCCTTTGTAGGCTGACACCATTCAGCAGTGCTCTTTAGGTACAGGAGGAAAACTTGCTCACATGCAGCAGTTCCTGCCAATGACAGCAGCCCAAGGACAGTGAAACAACAAAGATAAGTTTCATTTACAGCAAGATAAGCCTTCCAGTACTCTTGCTGTCTGAGATACCTCCTGGCCTCACTGATTATTAATCACTCAAGATTATGACATGTCCTGGGCTGCAGCTGGGCTGTGCCCAGTCAGGAGTAACACCACTGCACCCTGCCAGTAGTTTTTTTAAGTAAAGCACTTATAAAACTTAAATAAAATGCCAATTATGCCCTCCTGCTGAGGACCCTGATGGTCCTCAGTCCTGCCCATGGGCTGGGTCAGTCCCTGGGCTGTTCTTGGAGCAGGAAGGAAAGAGCACTTTTCATACCTGACACTGCCTTGCAGGAGATTTGTTTTAATCCAGCAACATTTGCATCCATTCAAACAGCAGCAGCCTTAAGTTCTGCCTTCTAAATACAGCCTGTGACAGTTTGTATTCTTCTAAGGTTCACTGAAAATTTTAGCTGTTTAACCGAACATGACTCAAACAAGGCAAAGATTGACACAGAACTCATTTGGCTTCATCAGCATTTTCAGGTAAACAAATTTTGCGCTCATGTTTAATGATGGCAGGAGGTGGAGGTTTGACCTGTTGGATTTGGTCAGTAGAGGTTTCTGATCACTGTCAGTATTGTGTCTAAACTGATCAAGCAATAAAATAAACACACTGGCATGTCTGCAAAGCTCACATCTCCCCAGCCTCTTCTCAAGCTGCCCAGTCCTGAGAATGTGACACGTGTTGACATTATCATGATCTCAGATAACGGAAATTAATAACACAGATCAGGAAACAGAGCTTTAGCTGGTGCAGGGATCACTAACATTCATCCCTGTATGGAAGTGTCTTTGTATGGATACTATTAAAACTATGTAACTGAAGGTAAAATCACTATTTACATATTGCAAAGGCTGGAGAAAGGCAAATGTTGTGCCTGTGTTCGAGAAAGGCTGAAAGGACCATCTGAGAAAGCACAGGTGCTATCACTTCAGTCCCTGGAAAAATCAGAGGAAGTCCTTTCAGGAGGTGTTTTTGGGGACATGCAGAAGATGACTGGGAACAGCCAGAATGGAATTACTGAGGGTAAACCATGCCTGGCTCACCTGCCTTCTATAATAAAGTATCTCTGTGGACAAGGGAATGAGCACTGGATGTTCTTCACCTCAGCTTTAACGAGGCTTTCAGCACTGTCTCGCACAATATTCCAGCACCCAGCTCAGGATGCTACAGCCTGCATAACAAAGGGGGCAGAAAAACTGGCTGGATGTCCAGGTGGTCAGTGGGCTGGGCTGGAACCATACTCTAGGCCCTGGAGGCAGCCACAGGATGAGACCCAAGTGGGAGTTCCAGCCCACACACCTGGGACAGGGCTGCTGGCCAGAGGGATGGACAGGAGCCTGGTGAACTCAACACGGGGCAGGGCAGGGGCTGCCCAGCCAAGGAAGGAGCCCTTGCAGTGACAGGCTGGGGCCTCAAATGCCTCTGGGCCCTGGCAGGGGAAAAGGTGAGCATGAGTCAGCAGATCCCAGGCTCTTTGAGCTGGACACTGAACTGTCTGGGCCTGGATCCCAGCCTGGAGAAGGGAAGTATCCCCCTCAGCTCACCTCATCTTTCCTGTGTGCTGTTTGGGCTTCCATTCCCGCATACAAGGACAGTGCCAAATTTGAGTGAGTTCAGCAGATGGCTAACACAGTATTCAGCGGCTGGAGCACACGGCTGGGAGGAAAGGCTGAGGAGACAGGACTTGTTCAGCCTGTAAAAAATGAAGGGTTTTGGGGGAGACCTCACAGCAGCCACCCATTTCCTACCAGGAAGTTACCTGGAAAATTCCAGCTTTCCACAGGAGCACATAGAGAGCAGAGACACAGGGTGGAAGCCAAAAGAACAAGGTTTAAGCTTTTTGAGAACCACAAAAATGACCAGCCAGGTGGAGCACCTCCCCTGTGAGGAAAGGCTGAGCTGGGGTTTTTCAGCCTGGAGAACAGAAGGTTCCACAAAGCCCTAACTGTGGCCTTTCAGTATTTGAAGGGGGCCTGTAAGAAGGATGGGGACAGATTTTTTGGCAGATTTAGTTTTTTTAAAACCAGTCAGATGCTGGTTTTAAACTGAAGGATGGCTGATTTAGATTAAATAAAAGAGGTTTTTTAACAATGAGGGTGGAAAACACTGGCACAGATTGCCCAGAGAAAGGGTGGATGCCCCATCCCTGGAAGCATTCAAGCTCTGAGCAACGAGATCTAGTTGATGTCCCTGCTCATTGCACTTGAGGGTTGGACTGGATGACCTTCGATGTCCCCTTCAACCCAAACTATTCTGTGACTGATTTTTCAGTCTGGAGCCAGTCAAGCACTGGAAGAGGCTTCCCAGAACAGTTGCACAGCCCACAGCTTTGAACGTCTTCAAAATCACACTGCAGAAACACGGTTCTAAGGAACACAGGAATTTCACAGCCAGCAGTGAAGCGAGCTCCTGGGTCCCTTTTGACAGCGCTGATCCTGTGACACTGAATGCAAGGGCAGCAGGAGGTGGCTGAAGAACAGCAGCACCCACTCTGTTATAGGATGGCTGCTGCTCTCTAGTTCCAGCCTTTATGGGACTGTATAAACAACAAAAAACACAGTATTTTTTTTTTATGCTTGGAAAACACTACTGCTCTGAAGGAGTCCTGTGACCCCACCGGGAATGACATGACAGGATCCAAAGACACAAAAATCAAGCCCTCAGAATATGGCTCTGAGAACAAGTTTTTCCCAAGAAAACTACTGGTCCTGGATAACCCAGAAGAGGGCAGGAAAAGGACAAGAGGCGTATTACAACTTCTGTTCACACCAGGTTTCTCAGGGAGAAATTATCCCAGGTGTTCTCACCTTCTTCAGCTGGTACAGAACAGGTCTGAGAACAGAAAAGGGCTGTTCAACAGCTGCTCTGCATGAACACATGGTGCAGGACTCACTAAAAAGTCAAGACACTGCAGCAACTAATTCCTTAAGTTGTTTATTTATCATTGAAGAAACACACAGCAGCAAATTCTGTGTTGGCTTCAGTGTGACCAGATCGTTCCTCGTTGTTACTGCACCCCAGCTTTGAAGTCAACACAGCCATTACTACAAATCACTTTTTTGGAAAGGGAAAGAATTGACCCTGAAGACAAAGAATTGGGGGGGAAAATTGAACAATTTCTCCAAAACCACACATTTTAAATATGACAATATTTATAAATCCTTGAAAGGCATGAATTATCCAGTAATGGAAAAAGCAGTTGTGATATTGGCAACAGAAAGTACATAGCCATATGCTTACCAAAACACTGAAATTGTAAAAGCTGCAAGTTTGATTTGTACACTGCAGCAGTGTGTACATTACTGGAAGAATGACTGCAAAGTGGCCTCAGAGGCATTATGGATTCAAGTAAATCTACAGAAAATATCCCAGTGTAGCTAATTCACAATGTTTATTGTATTCAATTCAAATTTAAACAACTTACTGAATTTAGATAGTGATAAAATATCTCAGAAACTGCTTGCCCTCCAAGATACCTATGTAAAAGAGGGCTTTTCTATTTTTTTGGCTAATTATGCAAATTCTTTTAGCTCTGCTTTTTCAATAATTCCACTGTGTGAACAGAAGCATTTTCAAATTCATGTCCTGTGACAATAATACCCCATTCCAAACTAAGAAAGACTAAAAATAAAAAGGGCAGCCTGTTTTGGTGCAAGAGAGAAGCTGTACTGAAGACAGCTGTTGGGCTTGCTTCTTTTTATTTTAGCAACAAATGACCCATGAAATAAGCATCATTTGAAATTTCAAAAACTGGCATTCAATTTCCAACCTTCTGCTGTGAGTTTTGTGCATGATCAATCTATATGAGTAAGTAATTCATGCTTTCATGTTACCTCAAAACATCGGTTAAAGAATTCCAATTCAGAATGTTTATAAGCACAAATATAATCTGTGGATTCGATCAAATCAAAGCTAAAACATTGGTTAAACTCTGTGATTCCCACTTAACGTCGTACAGTGGTCCACCCTTCCTCATCTGTCTCGTTTTTAGTGCGGCGTACGGGCTCACGCTCCTTCTCTGTTTTCCAGGATCCTTTCTCCTTGTCCCCGTCCCTTTCCCGCTCTTTGGATGCTGCTGCGGGAGCAGAAGCTGGAGGAGCAGCAGGAGCAGGGGCCGACCGCCGCACCGGTTCCCGTTCCTCCCCGCGCTCTTCCCTCCTGTCGTCAGTGCGTCGCCACGAGCTCGCTACGGCGCAGGAAGAAATAAAAACAACTCAGTCATGCTCCACCAGCAGCCTGCAGGAGTTCAAACAAACAGCCCCGACCCTGGCAGTGGGAGTCACCAATCCTCAGCCCTGCCAACAGGGAATACGATGACAACGGCCAAATACATGTTGTAATTTTATAGGGAACTAACAGCAGAACTACTCAAACCTCTTCTCAGATTTGGGACTGTGGTGAGCAAGCCCAGTGTTATCTTTAAAACATGTAACTGCAGTAAGAATGTTCTACTGATGTACATGGTTTTATGATGGAAAAATATATTCTTACATTATTACAGAATTAAAACTACAAAAGTGTCTCCTTAGAAATGACTGAACTCTGAAAACAGAAAAACCCTTACTTAAAAACACTTGTGGAAAATGTTTAGGTGTTTGCTGTTATTAAAAGACAGGAAATTGCTCTTCAGCCTACTGGAGTCAGAGGTAAAATGGTACTGAATTACATCACTCCACTGTTAACAGCATCTACCACCCTTTACTGTATGAAAAACTGTTCAATTCCACCTAAAAGGATGCTAAGAGTTCCACCCCAGCTCTGTGTGAACAAAGCTGTGGCAGATGCCAAGAAGTCAAATACCCAAACTTCTTGATACATAAAAAAAAAAAATCTCCACACTGAGAACACTCTGCCTTTCCATCAGCAGCAGTCCTTCATATGATCCCATGTTCTGTTCCAGGCTGCTCAAAGTGCAGGAACACCCACATGTGGGGCAGAGACAAAATGAGATTCTGAAGGTAAGAATGCCAGAATTGGAAGATGTGGTGGTCCTTCCAGGCTAAATGGATTTGCTGTTACTGTATTTTTAGAACACAGCAAAGGATTAATAAATATACAAAAGCAATACAGGTCTGTAATCAAAATAGGTTATTCATCAAAATTAATACCATTAATAATGTGAAACACTTAAGGCCTCATACAGAAATATATCCCTCACATTTTAATGGTTTTAAGGAAATGGCCAGAAATTACTTTCTGGGATGCCTGTCTTGATAATTTAAACACAAGGACTTCGTACACCCAGAACACAATCCTATGAAAAGTGCATACTTGAAATGTTATCCTCCTACTCTAGATGTAAAATGCTACTAAGATGGAAAAGAACAGAACTACAAATAGTTAAGATTCACTGAAGAATTCTCAATTATGCCAAAGGTGCTTTTTATTATTTTGTTTACGGAAAGGCAGTTTAAATGGCTGAAAATATAACCTATTCCCATGTGACCCCCTCCCAGCACTGCCAGGAAGAGGGAGGCTCTATGCTGGATGTAGGACTTTAGGGACACTGAAATGAACCTACGCTCTTCCCGCTCGGATCGGAGGGGTGGCCCTCTCCTGAGGGGCGGCTCCCTGTCGTCTCCACGTCGGTCTCTCATGTCACGACCACCTCTGTCCCACTCCTCACGACGACTTGAATCTCTCCAGCTGGAAGTTTCCTCAGCTGGTCCTCTCCTCCAACCGCTGTCATCCCTTTGGCCATGCAAAACATAAAACTAAATGTTAAGGTTTTTACCTTTGCTATGGAAAGGAGCAGTAATAAATCACAACACAGATATTTACACACCCAGTGGGTGTCTATTTAACAGACTTCCAAAATTGTTTTTGTTTTTCTGGTGCCTAACATGGAACTCTCTTGATAACAGGTTAAAAAGTTAAAAGCATTTTAAGCATTTTGGAATTCTGCCTGTGAACAGACATCATCCTAAAAATAACAAACCAAAAAGGCCCCAAAATGCCTCTATCCATTTGCTGCCCCAAAGTGCTTAGTTTCACACAAACCAACCCTTGTTCCTTTCACTCAGCAATTCCACAATATTTCTGTATTAGCAGGGCCCCTTTTTTTTTTTGCAGAAACATTCTAGAAGATTAAACAGAGAAGTCAGACCTGGGACGCCTGAAACGATCGTCTCGATCAAAATCTCTCTCCCTGTCAAATTCCCGCTCCTTCTCATTTTCATCCCGATCTTTGTCTCGATCCCATTCACGGTCTCCTGAAGGTCTGGAGTCTCGGGGAGGGCCCCAGCTGTCCTCACGAGCCTTCTCTCGTTCTCTCCACCCCCCTGGAAGAAGGAAATACAGTCAAAGGAATTTGTGACTGACCTCTGATCTCTCTTGTAGACAAAGAACCCTTTACTTCCGTCAGAGAAACCGGTTCTTCAAGTTTTGACCCTTGAGGATCCCACTCAAGATGTTTGTAAGAAGTCTGCGCATCGAGTGGGAGCCACAGAGAAACACTGTGCAAGCTGCTAAACGTAAAGCCAGTAATGCACACCTCATGTTAGGGCTGCCTGGAACAGTCCAGCAGAGCTGGTTGCACCCTGCAGTTTTCAGCCAGAAACCACAAGGATCTGGTGCAAAACAAGTGCAAGAAGAAGCAAAGGATGTAGCATAGACAGCAGATTCCTTTGTGAAAATCCACGAGTGAGGAGATTTTAAGCAAGCAGATTTTTAAAGAAGTTACTGCTTTTTAAAGCACTACTTTAACATGTGAGTGTTGTTACCATCTACTTAACATAGTGTACCCTGCAATACTGCTCAGTTATTTATGAATGGGAGTTCTTTATTATGCAGCCTGCTTTGGCTTTAAATAGGAAAAACTGGAATGCAAATTTTGATATTTATGGTAAGTTTTCTAAAGGTTTGGATTACAGAATTAGTGTCTATGAAAGTGATGCCTGTCTATGATGTGGTGCCTGCCAATACATAAGCGTAAAGAGCCAGGAAATCAAAATCATATCTAACATTTAAATGTCATCAACAGTTCTGAAAAGAATCGGAAAAGGCTCTAGACACCATCAATGACACTTAAAAATAGAAATAAACAATACAAGAATAGGATAATACAGATTTTAAGAGACATCAGAAGGTCATCTAATCCAAGCTCTGCCCTAAGCAGGACTTTCAGGAAGGGTTAAAAGCAAAAAGGGAATGCTAAAAACACTATCTCTGTACACATAGAAAGGGCTTATCAAAACCAGACCCACTTGAATGAGGTAGCAAAATCCTCCTTTAGAAGGATATGAACTTCAGACACATGGAAGCGGTAGGGAAAGAGTCCAAGGTGTGATAATCTAGTGAGAATGCTCCCAGTAGAGCATTCAACTTGTATATTTTGGTTCTACACACAGGGAAGTGACCAGTGTGTTAGTGTATGACCTCTAGGTATCTTCCAGACAAGCAATTTTTTTTAATTCAACCAAATTAAAAGGTTTAATTATACTAAGTAGATGAGTGTCCACATTAGCCAAATTAATCTAGATGTTTTCAGAGCTGATTCTCCCATCTCTCGCATCAAGTACATTACATCCATTGTCTATGAGGATAACACACATTTTGGAGGGAGGATTATTATATTGGTGTATTTTACCTGGTTTACCAAATGGCCTCCAAGGACCTGGCCTTGAGTCTTCACCACCACGCCACGGGCCCCTGTCATCATCTCTTCTGGAGAGCCTGTCATCGTCCGCGTTCCGCCAGGGCCCCCTGTCGTCATCCCGCCGGGCCATCCTGTCGTCATCCAGCCCACGCCGAGGCCCTCTGTCATCATCCAGCCCGCGCCGGGGCCCCCTGTCGTCATCTGCAGCCCGCCAGCTGCCCCTGTCATCATCCAGCCCACGCCTGGGGGGTCTGTCCTCATCCAGAGCCCGGCGGGGCGGCCGGTCGTCATCCAGCCCGCGCCGGGGCCCTCTGTCGTCATCTGCCGCGCGCCAGCTGCCTCTGTCATCGTCCAAGCCGCGCCTGGGGGGCCTGTCATCATCCAGGGCACGTCTGGGGGGCCTGTCATCATCCAGGGCACGTCTGGGTGGTCTGTCGTCATCCAGGGCACGTCTGGGGGGCCTGTCATCATCCAGGGCACGTCTGGGGGGCCTGTCATCATCCAGGGCACGTCTGGGACCCCTGTCATCATCTGCAGCTCGCCAGCTTCCTCTGTCATCATCCAAACCACGCCGGGGCGGCCTGTCCTCATCCAATCCACGTCTGGGAGGCCTGTCCTCTTCCCCTTCTCTCCTGGGAGGTCTGTCCTCGTCCCCTTCCCGTCTAGGTGGCCTGTCCTCTGCTGATTCCGGAGGACGCTCCTTTTCATCTGCAGGACCACGCCGGGGCAGATCATCCCCTCGCCGAGGCAGATCGTCCCCTCGTCGGAAAGGTCTTTCATCGTCTCTTGGATCTCCTCGACGCCAGTCTCTGTAAAACCACAAGGAACGAGTGAGAAGTGGAAGCTGACATCCAGGAAAGTTTAACATCAACAGCATCAACCCTCTCAAAGCCATCTCCGACTGCACCCGCTTGGTGAGAGGTTCCAAACAAAGTGTGCAGTTTCAAAATGCACCTTCTAATGCCCTTCATTGCTAAGGGAAAGCAGTAGGTCACTGTTCCTACATCTTCAGTGAAGACTGAGCAGTTCATCATCTCCTTCAATATTACAGTTTGGACAGTCCCCTGTTGGTTATCTGCTGCAACACATCAGAGAGGAGGGATGGCTTCTACACCAAGTGACAAACTTGAGCTAAGTCTGAAAGAATCAGTATTAAAAAAACCCACAACCACCAATTAAGTAACCCCCTTCTCCAAGCACATGCCAGCCCTACACACTGTTTAGTGTACTATCTACAGGATTTTACATGTAAGATTTACATCCTAAACCCTGTTTTTGTCACCACATTAATTTCTTTATTTTAGGAAATTAACCTTCCTTAGCAATAAAAAAAAAAAAACAAGGAACAGAACATGACAGAAATTTATTGATACCTGCTTCTTGGCAGGAGAAGAGAAACTACACTGGGGTGGAATCCCATGGATTTAAAAAATAAAACCGAAACCAAAACACAACAAAAAGAACACCCCAAGGTTTAGAAATCCACTATGCTACTAAAATGTAAACAAAAAACCAGCAATGACTTGCTACAAAACACATGTAGGACTTGAAGAGGTGAGAACAAAGAGACAACAGTTTGCGACAACTTAAGAGTTTCAAGAATTTTGAGGAACTGCGAGCAGTGCATTTCCTGGGTTTGGAAGAATAAGGGAGAATACAATTATCATTGATCTGTGAGGTAAAAACCAAGACATGGAGATTGTTAATTTCCATTTAGACTCAAATTGGATAATCTTCCCCTTTGAAAAATCTGATTATTTTGCCATAAAAGACGTGGAAGAATGGTTATAATGTTTATCAGATGAAAAAGTATTTAATTCATTCAGAGAGTGTTTCAGGGTCCTAGGATTTTTAAATCTATTTTAAACTATTACTTTTAAATTACCACTACTCTAATCCGTTTCTAGAAAAGTTGAATGAGAAATGAGTAAGACAAGCTGTATCAGTCTGTGTGGGGGAAAAAATCCATTGAAGCATATAAGTAAGTGCATTAAACACCACAAAATCACAGAATGGTTTGGGTTGGAAGGGACCTTGAAGATCATCTCATTCCATGCCCTGCCATGGGCAGAGACACCTTCCACTATTCCAGGTTGCTCCAAGTCCTGTCCAGCCTGGCCTGGAACATTTCCAAGGATGGGGCAGCCACAACTTATGCAATATGTGAGTAGTGAAAGGCTTCACCCAGGAGTTTCATCCAATTGTTAGATTCTGCAGTCCACAAGAAAGTGGATCACTACCAGGAATGGCAACACAGCTTTTAAGCAAAGATGGTATTCTATTTTGTTTATCAAGAGATCACACCCTTCTAAAACATTGTAAGAAATTACTAGAGAAGAGGAGGAGTCAATAAATTTGCTTCCGCTGGAGTCAGAGTAAGCAGTAATAGATTTAAATTGCTGTACTGGAAATAGGGTTAGACATTTATAAAAATCTATCTACCTGCAAGGCTAATTAAGCAATAAAACATACTGCCATTGGAACCAGCAGTGTTATCTCCATCAGCACAGCCTTTTAAGAACAACTAGATGTACACCATCAGAAATATTTTTAGCTACAGCTCATGCTGCTGTGGAGCAGAAAAATGGACAAATATTAAAAATCTTGTTTTCTACAACTGTATGAACAGTTTTCATTTTTAGTGAACATATCCAAAATAGATGTAAATAAGTGCGGATTTCTTTTTATTTTTAAATCCAAAGTACCTTCAGAATATTCTTCCTTCAGAAATCTATTCCTCTCTGTTCAACACAGTTCTTCAGAACTGTGTTTAATTTACGGCATGTTTTCTGCTCTGTGACTCACTCTGGGACTTGCATAGTTACTGTTAAGTTTTCTAGATGGAAAATCTCAGAATTCCATCATGCAGGAACCCTGCATGTGCTTGTCATCCTTCCCCATTCTGTATTTATGGAACTGACACTAATGTTTGAGTGGGAGAGAAGTTGTTAATTTGAAAAGGAATCCAAGTAAGCGAGTTGTTTACCACACACAGGTGTCTGCCTGCCGTCACATACCTAAGCCAAATAAAACAGGAATGTTATCTGAGCGTGGTTCCAAGATAAAACCTCTCTCTCATTCCAGGATCTTTACAAAGCAATTTTTAATAGAAGGTACCTTTCACAGATGTAAAGGCATGAGATATTACTCAGGGCAGCTTTAGCAGCAGCAGCAACAAAATGGGAGCCTTCATACTTTGATCCCAGTATAACTGGGGCTTAGCAACCCCTGATTACCTCTCCACTGGTGCTCGACGCCATTCAGATTCTGGCTCACCGCCTCTTCTCCAGGAGCTTTCAGACTCCCTGTCACCCCAACGAGACTCCTGTACGTCAAAAGAAATTAGGAATATTCTCTCTGAATACTTTAAAATGAAGATTTTCAACATATAATTTACTTTTGAGCATGTTACGTCATTAAAAACTCACTTGTCACACTGTAGAACACTGAACTATCAGGAGTTTGAATAACTACAGTATAGTTTTTAACTGACTTTATTGTTTCTGGAACAATTCAAACAATAATATGGTTCCCCTTGTGCCACATACTTTACCATAGGGTAGGATATAAGCAAATACACTAAGAAGATTATGAACAAGTGTAAGAACAATTGAACAATATCTACAGTCAGCCACAGACACTACCTGTTGACACAATAGAGATGTTCTAACAGTTTCACTTTTCCTGGGCCTTTATGACAACAGGAATGAACTTAAGGAATTATTTGCTTTTGTGCTTTCTAATCTCATCAGGAAATGTAACTGAATACACTGAAAGCTCTCTGTGGCACAGACAATTTTAGTCCCAATACCTCAATGCACAGAAGAGGTGAGATATTAGTGATTCACAAAGGTTGCAGGGCAGAGCAATATTCAACCTGTATTTTTTTATATAAAGTTAAAATGTCTCTCTCCATTGCAAGACAAACCATTTAAACAGATTTTTATGCCTTAATTCCACCACAAGAAACTAGTTAGCTAAACCATCTAAAATAGCTGATGTCACATAATTGCACAGCCTCTTTATAAGAGTATTCCAGTTTTAAACCCCTCTTTCAAAAGCGTTATTTGTCAGTATGGGTTAACCAAGATCATGCATATCCACTACTCTGTCTCCTTAAATGCTTTTGAAATTACCCCAAACAACAACGGTGAGCAAAGAATCCCAAAACTGCAAATGGAATTTCTGGAGAGGTACAGGTATCTCTCTCAGAACCTGAGCCAGCTTTTCCATATAATCAAGTGCCCACAGATAGGAGACCTCTTATGTGAAAAATACCCATCATGATTCTTCACTTGACAGACTATCAAAACAATTTATACAAGGTGATAACTTATCTTCATGGTGTTACTCAATGAAATATGTATTAAACAAAGAGAAAGGCTGTAGGGGATGAAATTTAAAACTAGTTCTCTTGAATGGTAAGTTCTGAACAAGTGGGAGTGTAGAAGGCTTATGGTACTTAGTTACATTCTTTTAAACCACTAAACATTTCCAAGTAACTTTTGTTTCCTGTTGGACTGGGATAACAAATTCTCCCAATCCAAGTTATATTTGTAAACAGAATGTTGCGCACACCTCTTGGTTTTCTGTTATTGCCTATTTCTTATAAAATATAAAACTATGCTTTTATGTTTAATTTGGGGGGAATTTTCCTTCAGTATCTACTTGATTTCCTGACTTTTGCATGAGTCACTGCACTTGCTTCCAATAGTTTTCTTTCTGTGTTAAAGAAAATTCTAGCCAATACTCATTTTAGTTTTTATTTAGTTTTTAAACAGCTTTGAGATCTTAGTAGTTTATTTTACTCTATTGCTAAACTAGAGATTCCAGATCCTGATAGTGAGCTGAAACTAAGTGACAGTAGTTTAACTATTAAATTAGCCACTCATACTACAACTTAACAAAAAATAAATAAATAAACCTATGACTTTGCAATGCTAACACCTCCTTTTAAATAACCTACAGAAGGAGCAGTCAGAAAGAAACAAACCTGCAGGCATTACCCACCTTCCTTGAAAACGGGTCATCCAGACCTCTCCTTTCTTCTTCTCGACGGCGCTCTCTTTCCTCGATCTCCATTTCTCTTTGACGTTTTTTCTTCTCCAGCTCCTCCAGTTTTTTGACTCGCTCCTGGTACTCCCGCTGCTCCTGCTCGCGCTTCTCGCGCTCGATGCGCTCCTTCTCCTCACGCTCTGCACAGTTGGAAACACACAGAGAACTTACTACCAACACAAATGCCATTGCTTTCCTGTATCCACAGAAGGGTTACACAATACAACCTCTCCCCTTTGACTCTATAAAAAAATAAACACTAAAAAATACAAGCATTTCATATGATGTGTTTAGCTAACCACGGAACCTGTTTTCTGGAAGTCTCCTAAATCAAAAACAATAGGAAAAGGAGCCCTGATACATCCATTAATGAGACATCTTGAACAGCTAGCAAGAAAGTAGTTCCAATACCTGTATGTTAGCTCATTGTACAGACCATAACTGCAGCAACTAAAATATCAGTAACTACCTCAAACATGGTAGAGGATCCCTTCCTTAGGAAAGGTCAAACAAAAAATCAGCTAACAGTGACAGAAATTTTGATATTCATGACTGCTTCAGTTTTTGTTTGTTTTTTAAATATTGCATTATTATGAACTCTAATACATAAAATC
Organism: Eulacestoma nigropectus; assembly: GCA_013397775.1. Classification (NCBI taxonomy): domain Eukaryota; kingdom Metazoa; phylum Chordata; class Aves; order Passeriformes; genus Eulacestoma; species Eulacestoma nigropectus. Next base: position 1,103,619 of record VZTE01001948.1, read on the forward strand.
TTCATCCTGCAATTGCCAAATGAGGCAGAAGTTCACCCTACAGGATGCCAACCACCTCTTCTCTTCTAAAGCCCTGAAACAGGCTATTAGGGCTATCAGACAAAGCAATTCACAAAGAAAGGTGTGTGAGTCGTTTACAGTTCCGGAGTTCTTGATCTGACACCAATGTTCCCTTTCTTTTCTCTTTACGATGTGCACAAACAAGCGGCCAGAACTCAAAATAAAGGTTAAAATCAAAGACTCCATTTTTCATTAGCCTCTCTTACTTTATCTCCTCCTTCACTCATGTCTAGGAGCTACAGAGCTTTACCTTCCTGTCTATGCTGCACACGTAAGCAAGGAAGGTGCGACAACTGGAAGCTGAAACGACTTCCTCCAAACTCATGAAACAAGGAAACCAGACATTAGCTGTGTTACACAAATGGAATGGGCTCAAGGATGCAAAGGATGAAATAGTCACATTCCCAATCTCACCTTTAAGCAGCTGCTCTTCCCGTAGCCTTTGCTCCTCCTCCTCCTTCTCCCTGTAGTAAGTGATGCGTCTCTCCTCTTTGCGCTGCTTCTTGCGTTCCTCCAGACGGTTCCGCCTCTCCTCTGCCAACCGCTCCTGGAACTGCTTGAGTTTATCCTGAAATACCAACAGTACACCTCAGAACACCACAGTGGTAATGTCAAAGAGCTGGGCAGTTACACAAATTGTTAAATAAAGCTACACAGAAACTCAAAACAACTGCAACGTACTAATTTCGCTTCACTGAAAAACGACCTGTTCACCATTTCCATCTCTTCTGCAATTAGTTTTGTGTTATACAATACCCTCCAATTTAGAAGAAAGACAATCAAATCATCATCATGCACAATATTAGTCCTTTATCTACCTTTTCGGAAAAAGAATTGCCTAAATAATAATAATTTATCTGTACCTAAGATATATTACCCAAAATTATCCCAATTATTGCAAAGAATCATATGCAGTTACTAATTTATACTAGGATAACAGCTCTTCTGTCTTTTTTTTGGTAAAGCCAGTTTTTACTGCAACATAGCCAAACAGTCAAAGTTATAAACAGTCTCAGGAAATGTGATATTTTAAAATGTAGAGCAAGAAACAAAGGCACAGTTCTTTCCCTGACCTTGTGGTCTGATTTGTTTTTAAATTTTGCAAACACAAAACTCAGCTTGAACAAACAAATACTTGAACTGTCAAAATAATTTCCAGATTCAAACATAATGATAAAAAAAAAGACAAGTATTTCCACCTGTTTTTCAGCTTCAGTATGATTGTCAGTATTACTCCATCACTACAGTAAGTACAAGTACTTCTGCAGGCACAGCTGCCTGCCTGTGACACCCAGTGATTCCTTACTAATAGCTGTACTGAAATAATTTACCCCTCTTTTGTTTTCCATATAAGCTATTCCAGAAATTGTCAAAAATTTTAAGTTATAGTATCTAAGAACGGGTGCAAGAAATTTAATTTAAAAGTCAAGCAGAAAATAAGCAATTCCACAATTCTGAACCATTCTAAATACGAATTTGTTTCTAGTTTCATGAAGAATCCCTGGGTCCCAGTTTTAGTTCCTCACTTCAGGGGTGTACTTTGTTAACAATGCCCTATCTCATGTACCTCATAAACTGTTCGTCGTGATGCTTTGAGCCTGGCTTCAAATAAATCTCTATCCTCCAGCATCCTGGAGAGTCTGCTCTTGTGCTCAAGGGCTTTCTCGCGCTCCAGCTGCAGGGTGGTGATCTGAAAATATACAAAGTATAACTTTACTATACCTTCGGATTCAATCTACCCCAGCCACTAGAAAGAGGAATTCTCTCTTCCCCTTTCAGAGCAAAGACAGAAGAAATTGCTGTCCACAAGAACAATGAAATCACAAAGCTAACACTTCAATCTTTATCTTTTGGAAAGAGCTGGGAAAAAAACCCAAACAGTGCAAAGCCCACTATTTTTCATGCATTGCTAATCCACTTTATCAACTGAACAAAAAAATTCTTACCCTTTCTTCTTCCTGTTGCTCCCACAGCTCCATATCGTGCACTCTCTGTTCCTCATAGGCAGTCTTTATTAGAGGAATTTCTTCCAAGCGCTTCGCTCTCTCAAAGTAGTCAATCTGAGTAAAGATAACACATCTTTAGCATATCATAATGCCCATAAACCCCTGCTGTCTGGAGAATCCTGCAATATATCTGATATATCATGGCAACATAGCAACAACCACACTGGACCATCAAAGGTCAACCTAACCAGGAACCTGCCTCTACCACTGGCAACAAAGTGCACTCCCAGGCAATGATGCAGGAATAGAGACAGGGATATACTCAGTACTCTCTCAGCATCATCCATTCTCAGCTCCTGGCATTTTCTGTGTTGGAAGTATTTTTATATTTTAAACATTAGTGGATTTCCACTCTTGTCCTTCTGAACTCGAAGCTTTTCATATACAACAATGTACTTTGTAAAGAACTCCTGCATGACTGTGGCTCACAGCATGAAGATCCAACTTCTACCTACACACAGTTCTGAACACAGCTCCTGCTGGCTTCATTTGATGCTTCTCACTCCACTACCCCTTGCAGGTAGTGCAAGAACAACTGCTCCCACCATCAGCTCTTAAAACAGGTACACTCTTACAGATTGGCACCACATCCTCTCTCTAGAAAGCTTTCAGACAGAGGGGTACTATTTTACAAAGATATATCTCCCAGAGAAGCCAATCCACATCATTGATAATTCTTGCTGGCCTCCTGTCAAACTTCCAGTTCAGCTGCATCCTTTTAGACATGAGGAGACCAGAGCTGCAGACAGTGCTCAAAATGCAGAAGAACCAAGTCCTCACTGCTGGCAAAGAATGTTAAGTTTGGAGCCCATCATTTTAATATGCAAAGCCAATGACTGGGGGATTCTTTTCCCTGCTTTCCCTACATAAAGTTTTTAAATCCAACCAGAACATAATTCAAAGACTTTCTTTTCTCACACTACAAAGCTGGGTTTTTTTGTGAAGAATTTTGTAAAAAGATTTTTTGGAAATCCCACGTAGTTACACCCATCAGATCAGCCTTACAAATATGTTTCTTTGACAGCTTCAGAGAACTCCTTGCTAACATTCCTTTTATAGAAGCTGTGCTGACTTATCTAGGTAGATCATATTCACTCAGGTGACTACTAATTCTACTGTTTCATTATTTTCTGCTCCTCTGTCCAGAATAAGCACCAGCTTTACAGGCCTGCAGTGTCAAAGATCCTCACTGGAACCTTTTTAACTAACTTGCCACTTTCTACTTGCCATTTTTCTCCAAACCAGTTCTAAGTGACCCAAGTCAACAACTGTACCATAGAACCCTGTTTCATTCCTGAATACAGCAGGAAGTCCTGGGTGACTTTCACCTTGCCCAGGTCATGTGTTTCTATTTATTATGACACATTTCTCACTTTTATAGCTACCCACGTTTCAGACAGATCCCTTTCTGCCATCTAGGATGGCTCTAGCAGTGGAGTTTCCTCTGTTTCAGTGAGGACTAACACAGTTAATTAATTCAGCATCTCTGTAATGGTCTCACATCTGAACATTTACAGGTCTTCCCAACTAAGACTCAGTTCACATCCAGATTAAGGGTCTTTTTTCAAATCAACTCCATTAACTGGAACAGATTTTTGCACCAAAACCAGAGACCCAATTGGTATATTTACCAATACCAATACCATTTACCTTCCTTGAGTTTCAAATAATAACATTTCCAACACCAATATTACATATATGTGTATGCACATATATGTATCAACACAGGAGATCACATTCACTCAAAACTTGTATGGACATTTGTACCCTTCCTACTTTGTACCTTTTTCTCCTGATTCTTCAGTCGTTCCTGAAGTTCCTTCTTCTCTTTTTCCAGCTGTTCCACTTGTTTAGCCATAATAAAGTCAGGATCCAATTCTTCAAGATCCTAAAATCAAGTAAAGTTATAGATATAAAAAGGGGAAAAGAGTCCCACAAAAGGTAGTCTTTATTCCCCCAGGTAAAAAAGGTCCCATCCAAACCCAGAACTAAAGTTTCCTTACACTGTCTCATTTTTAAGACAGACTGTAAGACCAGTTGCAGTACAAACCCATGAAATTCAGGTAGCCCAGCAATGTAACACTGAAAGCACAACAAAATAACTTTCCTCTGCAACAATAAATCACCTACCTCAATATCAATATCTTTAAATGCTTTGGCTCCCAGTTCAGTCTTCTTAATCTGCTCCAGGCGCTCCCGAACAGTTTTCTTTTTGATCTGCTCATGCTCCTGCAGGATCCGCTCCTTCTCCCTCTCCTTCGCCTCCTGGCGCAGCCTCTCTTCCTCAGCTTTCCGGACTTTCTGCAATTCTGCTTCCCGTTGTTCCAGCTCTTCCTTCTCACGCTGGATGTTCAAACTTTCCAGGCGCTCCTTTCTCTCCTCTATGGTTTGACGGCGCGCAAGGATACGCTGATGCTCCTTCCTGGAATTCTTCAGGAAGGCGGTGACAGCCAGCTGATGTTGTTCTTCCTTCTCTTGCTGGATTTAAATTAAGAGTAAGACAATGATGTAAACAGTCCCTCTTTAAAAAGGCAGAAAGCAAAGCAAATGCTTTTCAAGAAAAAAGGGGAAGTTAATACTATTCTCTAAACTCAACAACTGAGTGGAATTACAACTGTGATGGCAAATCTAAGCAGTCATCCCAGCAGCATCCGAGGTAGTACCAACTGCCCAGAATCAAGTGCATATGGAGAAAGTTGTCTGTAAAAGACAGTATTCGGCAACATGGCTTAGGTATGACAGTTTGACATCTTTCTGTCCAAAAATATTGCACACCCAGATGTTATTGATATTGAAATCTTTAACTGCAGTGGGTGTGTGGGTTGTTTGTCTCTGTATTTGTTTGCAAGCATATCGCCACACGCACTGTATTTCACCAAAGCTGTTTTGTTCTTTTAAAGCTTTGTTATTTTCCAAATACACTAATAAAAGGGAAAAGCACCCTAATTGACACAAAGCACTATCTGTGAGATGATAAAAAAATAAGTCACCAATTTAAACACCGTATGTAAAACCATTTTCATTACCTTATAAAAAGTACTAGGCTTCTAGACAGTAGAACACAGACTGTTCTTTAAGCAGCCTTCCCACTCCCCAGCATTCCCCAGAGCACCCCCACAGTTCTTTGTGGACACTCATGCTGTACACTTGAGGAGGTGTCACTGAGCCAGCGCAGGGAGCTGCCCGTTTCCATGAGTCCAGCCAAACACTGCAGCCCAATCAGCTCCCCACACTCCCCCGGCGACGCTGCTCCTGAAACGTGAGCACCCTCAGGGATATTTTTAGTAACCTGTCACTTCTAGGGCATTCAGCAAAAACACTGAAACATCCATACTTTGCTGCAGATCTGCACACATTTAAAGATAAATGGAGGTGTCAGAAATGCAAAAGTGAAAATCTTTAGATGAATTTAACAGTTGTGTGAATTATAACAAATGTGACAGAAATGAAAAGTTTTTAATCACCTGAAAAAAAGTGAAAAGTTTTGACCTGAATAGTGAAGCAAAAAAGTTCTGTAGCTTCTCTACAGAAGCTTGTTCTTGTTCTGTAGCTTCTCTAACCACACAGATTGATAATAACCTTGATACTGTTCTCAAATTTTACACATGTAATGACCACTAATGAGCTAAATGAGAAGGATTTATGTCTTGTTCAGCTACTAACTGTACTAACATGTCAAGCGCAAGACTAATTGCCATTTTTATCCACAAATGTACAGTTAAAGCATATTTTTTTCTTTCAAAATGACAATCAATACCAATCACCAAATCTTTTCAAGGGAAAACCTATATAGAAATATTTTATCTTAAACACTATAAAACCACTAACACATGTTCAAGCAAACAGAAGGAAGTGAGCATTTGGTGCCATGACATAGTTCTACTTTCTGCATTTAGATTTTAAGAATATTGCTTAGCATTTCAACCTGTAGAGAGAATCTAACATGGACACGTTGCTATCAGCCTTTTCTCCCTATGGAACAAACATCTGACGTGTTAGCTATGAAATCTTTCACAAAACTAATACAAATGAAAAAATTACCACTGCTCTAGTAAGAGAAGTGAAGGTTTAACTTGCCACAACCAAAGCATGCTGGAAATCTGAGAATGATTTACACCTTGCTGCTACAGAGCTCTGGAAAACCTGAAATGTGAGTCTGACCTTGAAGCCAAGAGCCCCAGGGAGGAGGAAAGGAAGTGACAAAGACAGGTCAGTTCTTGAGCTGTGGGATGTTTTGTTCTATAAAGCTACATTCCAGGTTTTTCACAACACCAGTTTTTCCAGGAAGAATAAATGAAGCAGGCTCTTGGGTTTTCAAAAATGCATGCAAAATTTTAAACAAATCCTAGTTCTGTAGGCTCATGTATGGGAAAGTTATTATTTGCTATATCCTAAACCTGATTATTTGCAAGACTGGAAGCTTTAAACTCAGCTCTCTTGTGTACATTTTGCCATGGTTTTAGTTATGACCAAACACTAACTAGCTGAGTGCTTTTAAGAATGACTTCTTTACAAGCACAAAAAAACTGACTACCACTAAGCTGAAAAAAAAGAGAAAGCAAAACGTACATCTAATCTGAGAAAACACATTCATTAAAATATAAGCTTTGTCAACATTCTCATAAGACTTTTAACGACTTACCATTAAGTGAGGAGGTTTAATGACCGCAAGGGCCTTAGCCAGAGCTGAGGACATGGCAGTCAGCTGGTTTCTGATCTGCTCAGAAGGCATGCTCTGCAGCTGAGGGCCCAGTGGAGCATCCTCTCTAGTACAGTAATTCAGATCTGAGCCAAAACTCAGTGTCCGGGTCGTGTGATCAAGGCGAACCTTTGCAAAAATAGAAAGAAAGGAAGAAAAAGGATTGTATTGTTTATTGAACAATTTCTCTGTTGTTCTGCCTATGACCACCATGAGTCAACAGAAGCTCCAAGCAGAAATCACTTAAAAAAATTTCTGCTATACCATTCTATGAGAAATGTCAAATTAGGAGGAGAAAAATAGCACTGCAAATTCAAGTGTTTTATTTCTACAGTTTAGAAAAAAACTAAACCCAAACAACAACAACAAAATCAGGGTAAGAGGCTGAACTTTCAATGAAACGAGCACGAAAGACAAATCACTCTTGCCTCTTCCTCCACATTGTCAACCTTTTCATTTTGTGAACCCAAACATTATTTCACACAAGTCTTTCTACAGCACTCACTTGTAAGTCACAATGCCTGGCTGCATCCACGATACAGCGCTCCAGCTGGAAAGCATCCACAAAAGGAACCAGGGTACACAGACGAGCAAACTCAATGCTTTGATAAATCTGGGCCACCTGAATGTGAACAGAAACATTAAGTACTTTTCCTCAATAAAAATAAATCAGCAGTAGAAGTTGTTGTAAAGGCCTTAAAGTTAACTTGCTAAATTTTCAACAAATGAAGGTATATATATTAATGCAATTGCAAATACTGTTGCAGTATTTTACTTCTATATTCAGATTAAACCCCATTCCTGAATGGCTGCTTTGTGTGAAGGAGACTGGCAGCAGTAACTACATCCAGCTATGCTGCTAATTAGCCTTCAACTATTTCTTTAGCACACCAGAAATAACACTGCTCATCACTGGTAACGAAAGCAGGTCAATGAAATGTGCATTTTATTAAAAAAACAAACAAACAAACAAACAAAAACAAACAAACAAAAGTAAAAAAAACTCAAAGCAAAATACCCAAGACCTTACTCCAAAGAGAAGTTTTAAGTACTTGGTAAGTAATGAAGAAAATCTCAAAAAGAGACTACACAACTGTACCCCACTATCAAGTATAGCTACTACAGCTGTACTTAAATGATGCACAAACTGAAGATTCGGGTTATATATTAAAAAAATGTATTTCAAAATCTAAGAGTCTTCTATTTGATAGAAAGAAAAATTATTTCAGCACTAAAGTTTCCAACTTAATCTTCCTCCAAAGCATATTCTAACTTATGTATACTTAGGAACATACATTTTCTTTACTCATACCTGCTGCAGAAGACGAAGGATGGTGTTGTTTTGCAGGTGAGGAATGTACAGCTGCAGTTCAGGTTCCTTTTCAGCTTGGTCCTTCACCCAGTTCAGAACCTATCAAAAGTCTGAAAAGTTACTCTACCTGCATTGACCTGTAAAAACCTCACCATTGAAGTAACAATTCTGGTTTATAGCTCTTGAAACAAGAGCACTTCTGTCCAGATACTGCCCTGTTTTACTGAAGTGCATCCTTTGATCAGAACACTGAACAGTTAAAACGCAGAGCTGACAGTTTTTGTATGAAGGCGACTGACAGTACTGGCAACATTTACCACACTGCTAATTTACCTTCAAGTTCTTTTTAGCACCTCAAATATCTTTGTTCCCACTATCAAAGAAAAAGAACACGATGTGCTTCTTCAGCTGCAGAATTTACACTAACCTAATCAACAGCTCTCACATTATTCTACCTCCCAACACTCTACCTTTTAATAGTAAAACCAGTCATTGGTTTATCTTTCCACTTAGCACACAACCCACTTGCCAGCATATGCCCACGTGTGCACACAGTCCTCTCATTTTGCACCTTTAAACAAAATAAACTCATTATCATCTCCACCAACAAAACCTTCTGATACATTCCCAAAACTCTGCACCTTTATGGAGTCCTCTGAACAGCACCCAAAAGACCTGAGTGAATTTTCATTCTATTTTAATAACCTGGCTTACTCTATCAGATGTCATGTACACGTCATGGTAATGGAACTTCACCAAATCAAGGCTACTATTGAAAAATCTGGCAATAGAAAAAGCTACTTGATACTTACCACAAATCAATATTCAAATAACAGACTATTAGTCAAGACCAATTACTACACACACAGAGCTACAAAAAACTTACCTTGCTGACACGGGCACTCAACTTGAGTGGGTGAAAGTCTACTTCAAGCCAATTGTAAAGTTCTTTCACTTCTGGGACAACATACTGCACTACGTTGAACCTGACCTACAGTCAACAAAAAAAACCCCCAAAGATCTCAACATAAATACAGTATTAACCAATAGTTATGCTTTAAGAATTTCATATTCAACAAGTTAAACAGGCAACAGATGTGTTTTTTAATACAGGAGACTATGTATTTTTCATTATATTCTTAACTGCAGTAACTCTACACTACACCACTTAAATGTATTTAAAAATGGAAAAGTAGATAAAAACCAAACAAAGTAAACAGACTAGAGTACCATTCTCAGCCATTTCTAAGACACAAGGCCTACTACACAAATGTAGGCCCACACCCAATCTAAAACCACACATCTCTATTCATGATCAAATTTCTGAAGCCTTAGATTGTGGGCTTGTGGCAAACGGAAGAGGTGCTGCAAGAAGAATTAATTCAAGCTGTGAAATGAGCTTTGAACCTAGGTTTTACATATGAGTGCAAATGACTGCAAGAAATTCAAACATTTCCTGAAAATATTCATTACTTAATGTCTAATTTGTTTATTAACATCGGGGTAGGTCTGAGGATAGATAAATATAACATCTCTTCAAATTAAACACAAGGAAGTTTTCATAATCACTTAGATCCATATGGTCCAACATTTGACATCTGACCCGTGCTTATCCAAAACACATTTAAAATAGAAAAAGAGGCACTTGGTTCAGTTAATTACACACTTCAGAGTCAGAAAAAAACCCCAAAATTCTAGATCACAACATGTTTCAGACCCCTCAGTGTTTCAAATCAGTATTTGTTGTTTGGGTGACATAAAAGACAATACTGAATCTGACTCTTTAGTGCACACAAGCATTCATTGTGACTGCCATTTTCCAAACAGTCCTTGTGAATCTGCAATTAAGTCCCAATTAACCGTACAGCTGTTTTGCTTTCAAACTGCTGTCCCACAGCTAAGCACAGTGCTCTAGGAGAACAGGACTCAGTGTTATGAAGCTGCTCACCAGAACCCCAGTACCCACCATGTCGTTGATGAGGCTGGCCCGTGTAGGGGGGGCCTGCAGCCCCAGCAGCGTGGCCAGGCGCCGCTGTTTCTCCACAATGATTCCATCCATATCCAGGAGACGAGCAATATCAGTTCTCTCTGGAGTTATGGGAATGGACAAGGTGGCCAAAAGGACTCGAGTGGACATCCTGGTGACAAAGCAGAAGCACAAGAGATGAACTGCAAGAGAACGTTTACTAATTCCTGTTCATAAATGTGCAAATTCAAGAGAGGAAGGAGGAGCATCCATGATGCAAAACTGTGTAAAAACACCAGAAATAACAGAGGAGACACCAACTGCACCATGAGAGGAAATTGTGAAGTTATGTGAAGTGACACCGTTTCTTGTAAAGAAAATACCATCACTCAGGAAAAGGAAATAAAACCCCAGGTATTTTTTGACTTGCTTATCTCCTCAGTCAGTAAAGAGAAGGAAGCTTAACTAAGGTGATGCTAATGTGCTAATACTTACACTGTAGCTCTGTAAAACATCCTCCTTGCTCTAGATTTCTTTTGAGACAATTAGTACTGGCCAATTTAGGCAGAGCTGCTCATAGCCATATATGTCATCTGCTTCTTTTGGGGTACAATTTAGTTTATTTTTGAACCTAGGGGGTTAAAAATAGATTCTAAGATCACAGTATGTATCTTTCCCCACCTCTGCATCTCCTCTTGCGTGAGATTCTTTCGCATTTCTCTTGATAAGTGATAAAGGCGGTGAAGGGTGGATGCGTGAAAAAGAGCATTTCCTGATTTCCAGAAGACAGTTGAAACTTTGTGATAGTAATTTGCCATCAGCTGTGGTTTGGGTGGCTTCTTAGACAGTGCAAACAGTCCATGAATATCTTCCACTGCTTTGAAAGCTTCCTAAAAAACCCCAAAACAACCAAATACACTATTGTTAGGAAGTTTTTTGCAACACCTCAAAAAAAGGAAAAATATAAATTCATTAAAGGTTATAAGACTATAAAGTATTTAACACTAATGAAAGCTGACCTTCAGTTTTGTCAGTCAGCTACACGAAATGAAATACTTCTTTCCTAATAAATTATTTGGACATACTCCCTTAACTATCTGCTTAGAATTTGGTATTTTTGAGAACTTGTTTCATTCAGATTTTCAAGCTACAAACCATGGGGAGAAAAACAAACGCTCTACTATTTTACTATTATACTAATTCTACTATTTACTGGTTTTACCATTTTTCATAAAAGTAGCTTTTGTAATCAAAAATGGGTAGTTTCCCTAAAAATACAAGTAATCTTGGAAATGCCGTACATGTAATTACTTACATACCTAAAATGGAAAGAACACAACAGAGAAAGTTCTCCAAATTTACAAATCCAAAAAACTACAAGTTTGGCTTTTTAAGGCATTTGACATTAGAAATGTTGGCAGAGATGAAGGTGTCATCAGCTCCTCACTTTCACAACCCAAAGTGATTTCAGCTGCTTTATTATTTACTACCATCAGCAAAGCTTGGTTTGAAATGCTGCGCAGGAACACCTGACTAAGCATTCAATATTCTAGATATTAAAACTTTATTCCTTAGCTCTTATCCTTTCATCACCTTGCTGCATGTACCATGAAACATGAACCGCGTGGAACAGATTCTGGAAAGGCTGCAGACCATGTGTGATGGGGAGCCCTGCTGCATACCTGCCACAGCTCCATGCTGATAGCACTGTCCAGCTGCACCAGCCTGGTCTCCAGGTGCATGGACTGACTGTCAGGATTGTTGAGGTTGATGGCTGTGCTTTGGTTGTGGTGCCGCTGGATCTGCCCCAGGTGCATTCGCAGGTTATCGCAGAGCTTGCGGAACTCCGCTTTCCGCGTGTACTGCAGGCAGAACTTGAACGCTGCAAAAATGAATAAAGTAAATTCAAAATGTTCACTAATGGTGACTTCATAGTAGTTCTAAATGGGATTCAAATATGTAAATCAGTACACTTAAAGAATCTTCATTTGCAGTCAAAAGACATCTGAAACATGATACAATCCGTCACACGTAATGAGTAAGTGACAAGGCAGAGCATTTTCATCTTGACCTCAAAAGATGAAGATGTTTCTACATAATTAAGCTTAAAGAGCAAAGGGAATACTTTAAGTCTCTTTAAAAATGTTCTAATTTATGCAGTGATTCTAGCTTTTAGTTTGAACTAAGAGCAAACAAAATCCTGTGAATGGTATGAATTCAGGTTTTGGCTTGGCAAAATGTGGGAAAAAAATTCTCAAGTCATCTAAATATGGTAAAGTCAAATGAAGCTTTCAAATGACTGGAAATGACACAGACAAAAACCCTGTCATTAATCTCATAGCTCCTCTCAAAAACCAGTCCTTGTTCTGGCTTCAGAAGATAAGCACAACACAGCACAGCACAAGTGCAGGAAAGAGGTCGAGAAGAGGGGATGGACTGTAGAGGGGGGTCAAGATCACCCAAAACCCTTGAAGCCCTCCAACCCATTTCCAGAAAGGTTGAGAAGAACAGACTGAGCATGAGAACTAATCTGCATAACAAGTGAGAAACTAATCTACAAAAAGGTCCCCCCATGAAGCCCAGGTGTGTGTGCACCCCAGGACCCTGGACACCCCATGAGCTGGATCAACACTGGAGTAAGGACTGGTGATTTCTCTCTTTTTCTCTCCCACTCTTTCTCTAACCCTCTCTAACTCAATCCTCTCTTCTTCCACCCTATCCCTTTATCCAAAACCCACTGCCATGTGCTTATGCTGGGAAGTCAGGGACTAACACACCAATTTCCATGCCAAATTTGTCATTTACTACTAAAACTCTGTAAGCTTTTCAGGACCCTCTGATTCTTGTTGGTCGTTTTGACCACAAGCAGCTACAAATCTTGGATGTTCCCTTCCCCTCGAGGAGGGGGGACACTACATCTTTATAGTTCAAGTTTCCATCTTTTGGACCTACCTTGCTGTGCAATGTCATGGTACAGGCGTTCTACTCGAGAATTATTTCGGAGAAGATCCAAACACTGTCTATAGGATTCCCAAAGAAATTTAACCCAGGGTGTCAAAAGCAGGCGGTCAGTACGATCCTGAGTGTCTTCTCCACTTACAGCACTCAAAAGAACACTTTAGCCAGAGCAGAGGGGTAAGGAAAAAGAAAAAAGAGAAGTGGTTTATTCCCTACAATTCTCATCAGTTTTTCTTCCCAGATTCTAAGATGAGATTGGACAAACCTGAACAGCTAATTGCTGCTGAATGGTCTATTGCTTATTTTCAAACTGGTCTCTCAGACTGCTCTCTTTTCCTTTAGAGGATGTAGATAATTATTTCAAACTTTGGCCACTGCATATACGACTGACATGTCCAAGCTCCAGAGGTAAGACATCAGAAACTTCTATCCTTCGCAAGTAAGCCAAAGGAGACTAACTCGAGGATTTTCACCTTCCCTTTCCTAGCAGGGAGCTGTGTCCTGTACCTCTGTTAGAGTCAAGTATCACTGTCAGTGCAGGCACTTTAGTACTTGCTGCTGACACTCCCCTTTTAGTCACCAGCACTGCTGCCAGAGTTCATTTCGTGTTGACATGTGACACAAGCACTGTGTTATGATCCACACACATCAGAAACCAGAATACTCACATCAACATTTCAAATCCTTTACAAATTCTGACATGAAAAAGATGCTTAAATATGTCAGAAGTAAGATATCATAATCTTGCATTTAGAACTTCATTCCCTCATCACAGAAATAGAAGACTGGGGAAAGCATTCCCAAGACACTGAGACCAATTCAGTGCTATGTCCCACATGATCCGTTTCTGCTGAACAATCCACTCAACACGTTAAACTCACAAAGAACCATCTTCCCTAAGTATTCATTTTTAAAATACTTTTTGAACTGTTTCTAATATAAAGTTTCAACTCTTGTAACTGTTTTCTACTACACCATTTCCAGTTCTAATTTGCTTCCTTGGGTACCAGTACTACATGCACTATTAAACACAACACATCACCAGTGCCTTCTCCAATAGATCAAGAAGTGAATCCAGAAAATAAAATATGGGAAGTCTAGAAAAGAGGATCTAAAAAATACTAAAGAAACTGTGCTTGTTTAGATGAGAAGTCTAGAAAAGAGGATTTAAAAAACATTAAAGAAATTGTGCTTGTTTAGGTGAGAAGTGTGATTGAAAAGACCCATTCTCTACTCCTCTGTTACAGAAAAGAGAACAAGGAAAAGAGAGGTCAGTCAATCTTCACTGTTAAATTATTAGTGGATTCCTCTGTAACAATTTCAGGCACTGGAAATAACATGAATGGCACTGCCCACTATTGAAGACACGTCTGTCACCTTTTCTTTTTTGCAACCAACTTCTGCTAGAGAGTTTTGCTGTTAACATGTAAATACAAAGCCTTCTACTCCAGGTCTTTATGAGTATTATTTGACTACTACAGCTCCACTCCTACACAACACAAATATCCTCTACTTCAGTAATTTCTTCCCATTTTCTACCATTCCTATCATCCTTCTACGTTCTCAGTACCCATCCTATTAATATTATTAATTATATATTATTAATTCTAACTCTCCTGAATGTACTTTTCATGCCCTTTCTTCTATTATCTCATCAGTTAACCAAGCAAGTATAAAGTAACATTTCCTTTTGTTTGTATATGCACAATGTGGTCAGAAGAAATTGAGGTTATCACATACAGGAATTACAGTGGTCTAATGTAATTAACAACATTTCTACATCAACCAGTAATGAGCAGTTTACTGTAATAAACTCTCCAATACCACTGCAGATGCAGATCTGAGCAGACACTAGAAAGTGGTGACCCAACTCCCAGAACCACTCCCACTGCACTTACATTTGCTATTCTTTACTGCTTGCTTTCTTTACTTTTCTTTACTCAGACTTAGGCTTTCATTCAATGTAAAATTCCTGCTTTCTTCCCTACCTTTAAAACCTCTAGAACACCACTAGTATTCCATTTCAAGTCCACCACATTTACATCTCAGCATCATGAATAAAAATAAGGATACTTTCTGTAAATTGTTACATTTTAAGACAGGCTGCACACCTTTCTGGAGTCTGAATGTTATCCAAGTCTTCTATGTCCAGTACCATCTGCTGGGATTCTTCCTTAGCTGCTTCTGTTTTTTCTTCAGCTAATTTTAAATAGGCTCGAACAACATCCTCCAAAGATTTGATGTTAACCTACACCAAAGGCAAAAAAATGGGAAGATGTTTCCACCCACAATAGGCAACAAATCTTTAAAAGGTAACTGCTGCAAACCCAAGAACATCTAAAAGGCAAATCAATCCTAATTCAGCACAGATCAGTTACTTTTAGATTATATCAGCTGGCAGATACCATGCTTGCTATAAATAAATATAATAAAAAATCAAAAGCCATACCTGCTGGCAAATATTCTTGTACTGGTACAATCCTTCTTTTGCCAGGTGACTCTTGCGGAGATCCACACAGAGTTCCAGGTACTTCAGCATAATCGGCTCGTGGATTTTCTGCCATGTTCGGTGTTTCTTACTTTTCATAACATCATAGAGAACATCAAGGGCAGGCTGCTTTTTGCCAACCTCAAGAAATTCTGAAAGTAAAATCCCAGTTAGCAAAACACTTGCACACCAGAAGAAGCATGTTTTATGCTTAATACAGGAAATATTCAGAATTTAATCAACTCTACCCAAAGTGCATTGATGGTTTGGTTTAGTTGGCCACATCAAAAATGTTGGCGACTCAGTGCCAGTCGTTCGATGACGTAACCGGTAAACGAATGTTGACCAGCAAATTTACACGGGAATTTCAGGATAGCAGAGATATCTCTCTGTCCATCCAGGCACGACTGAGCACTTCACAAACATGAATAAAACGGACTCATCCAGTTTTTAAAGCTGGTTTCATCACGGGCAAGGAATACACATCAGGAGGCTTGTGGGTACAGCACCTACCAAGGGCACTTAACGAGGTACAAAACATACCATGAATCTGACTGAAAGAGAAAGTCCCGCTCTCAGGTGAGGGAGGGAGGACGGAGAGGAAGGAAGAAAACTTCTCTCAGCAAAGTTGTTAATTTGCTGTTTTTTCTAATTCATGAGTGGTTTAGCACTTCAGTTTACAGAAGTTATATGACAAGCTGCTGCAGTTCAGTTGAAGAGGAAGGTACTTTTTAAATCAGCCTTGCTGCTGAAACCAGTGCCCCATTTATTCATCCCTAAGCAGCTGCTGTTATTAACAGGACCTCTCCACATCACAGCAACTCCCACCTCTGATATCCCACACATTCTGCTTTGCACAAAACACAGCAAACCACCCATGAGCAAACACTCAAGCAGTGACCCACATACACACAGACCCTACTCTGAATGTACTCTGCACTGCAGAACAGCAGGAGAAATGAACACACTGAATGGGAAGTACACAGGTTTAAAAGATAAGGAAGGTCAAGCACAGCCAGTGGGAAACGTGCCTATTCTTAAAGGCTGAGGGGTGGAGTCAGTACTTCCCATAAAATATTTTGGAAAACACTCTACTCCTAAAAAATAATGGCAGAAACTACTAAAGTAGGGGCCTGCTCCAGGGGCTCAGACATCAGACAGAGCTTCCAAGTTTTGGAATCTCAAAACTGAAGTTAAAGATGGCAAAAGATGTAGATTGAAAGCAGCAGAGTGGTTTTAATTTAAGGAGCATAACAGCTCATATTCAGAACTCAGTTAATGTAAATAATGAGCTGGCAGAAGATGAGTACATTACTTTCTAGAGAAAGCACCGTGATACAACTGAAGATAATCAAGGTTACGGTGTGACAGTATCCAGCAGTACTTTTTTACTCACCAAGGGACTTTTAATAAAGCTACCCTCCATCCCATAATTTACACTGCTATTCTTTCTCAGAGCTGCTTTTGAGACAATTACTGCTCAGCTTTACATTTTATTTATGAAAATAAACTTGAAAGGCAAGTTTAATCCTGCAACTATGCCAGGGCACTCCAACCACAGCTCACAGTGGTTGATAACCAACTGGACAAAGCACAAAATTAATTTATGTTGTTTTGAAACTTTTAATTAACTCTGGCCAAGCAGGTTCTTAGGAGTAAATCAAATAATTAAGGCTAATTTAGGAGACACTTCAATAAAAGCACAAAATGAACCTGAAGAATCAAATACAGCACACAACACCATGTTTTGCAGTAGGAACTGTAAGTTACAGAAATTCAGATCTGTAACATACAAACTGTAAAGCTGAGCCCATAAATAGCTGTAAGAGTTACCTTCTACTGGTCTTTTTTGTTTTATACTACTTAAAATGTTAACAGGTATCCAAAGTAGCAGCTGAAGCTGAGTGGCCAAGAACCAGCTGATACACATCAACAATTCACCTACTGCTAGCCCAAAATCCTGAATTAAGCTCAGTTTTCAATCTGAGAAAACATGTCATTACAAGAGGTGACAAAGGTGTCATGTGCTTTATAGTATCCCTTAACAGTGAGCAAGCTCAGTACCTGCAACAATAAAACACTCCTTAAAGTTGCACTACATCCCTGAGCACAAAGCAATGCCAAATACTAACAATAGCGGAGGGCTGGCCTTGACCTACATTTATCAATTATAAAGCACTTTTCTTACACATCTGTATATATTTTAAGTCCTTCAAGCTCTTTGTATTTCCAAACATCACCTCTGTATGTTGAAGTCACTGAGAACATGAAGCATGAAGTGTTTCTAATGCTCACCCGAGCCTTACGTATAAAACACACACACTGAAACTCCGGAAACTGCACTGAATGGTCCCATTTAAAATGTCAATTGAACATTGAACTGCTTCCTGCAACACACAGTCTGCCTTAGGTACGACTTTCCACCCTTTATTATGCTTGGCTGTGGTAAGACTGAGCCCCTGCAGTTTGTAAGACTTGACACTGCTTGTTATGTTTTCAATTCAGTCCACTGAAACTCAAGATCTGTCTGGAGAACATCCCCTTCAGTTCCCACCCTTCAGTTCAACTTTACTCCTTCACTTCCACACAACTAAAGCAGTATAAAAAATGTGAAATTAAATACCAGGAAAGCATGAATAACAATGAGCAATTTAAGGTCAGTATTCCAGAAATGTGACTTGCCAACCAAGTACCACTTACTCTACCCAAGAAGTCGCAAGTATAATTAAAGTTTATGTATTACGGTACGTGCATCTTTTCCAGTGAAAGGACTGATGCAACACACCTTCATCCTTGAACGCTGATTGAAGCTGATTTCATCTTTCATCTTTTTATCTTTGTGGGAAAGACTTTTACAATGAATTTTTGATTAAAAATCTTGAGGACTTGCAGTACTTTCACATTTTCTTGTTAATATACTAAGTACTTGAATAATGCACAATCCCCAGACCACACAGCCTCTTCTGCTGTCATTTCAAGACCCATACATCATCTCTAAGTTGTGGATGTCTTTAAGGTCATCTTGAGATCAACCCTGTAACAATGAAGGGTCTGAATGGTCTTGCTAAGGGCTTAAAATAGGATACTATAAAAAACAGAAGCGTCAAAGCCATATGTTTGGCCCGAAATGAGCCAGCTGATAAATATAACCAGTCCAGCTTTTATGTGGCAGTCAGCAAGCGACAGCTACAGCGCTGAATTGTCTCCCTTGGTTGGTCTTCCAGGGGCAACCCAGCGTTATCAGCCTGTGCAGCTGCGAAGGAGTTTTACCATCTGCGTTCTCACCAGAGTCATGTGAAGGACGGCATACAACATACGAAGCCCACAGGGGACAGAAGGGCCCGGGATCAGCCCGGGTTTGAGATCACCCCGGCAGTGCAGCGCGGTCCGGCCCGCTCACGCCCGGCCCCCGCCGCCCCTGCCCGCCGGCGGGCTCAGGCCCGCGGGATGAGGCC
>VZTE01001948.1:1123162-1148494 GCA_013397775.1 Eulacestoma nigropectus
AGGGAGCGGCAAGGGAAGGGGAGGGAAAGGGGCCCGCGCGCGCCCCGACGGCGGCGGCGGAAGCGGAAACCCCGCCCGGCGCGCGCGCGAACCGCCGGGCGGGACCGGGACCGGGAGCGGGACCGGGAGCGGGACCTGGGTCGAGACCGAGACCGGGACCGGGATCGGGACCGGACCGTGGGGGATTCGTGGAAGAAGCGGGAGGGGGATTGGGACCGGGACCCTGAAGGGATCGTGAGATAGGGTCGTGGGGAGATCGGGACCGTGAGGCGGATCGGGATCGGGAGGCGATCGCGGGGCGAGCTCCACAAAGCCTTTTGTCTGAGTGAGCCTTAAACGATCCTGGGGGTCACGGGGCTTTGCCGGAGGGGGCGATCGGGTGGTGCCGGGCCCCGTGTCTCGCACACTGTTATTAGCACTGTTCTTACTGCTCGTTTTCTTACTCCATTGCTGCTTCTAGTAAATTGTTCTTAGCCCAACCCGTGATCTTTACCTTTTTGTACTTGCAATTCTCCATCCTGTCGCAGGGGGAGGTGGGGGGAGACGTGAGCGAGCGGTGCCTGGTCTTGAGTTTTTTCAGTGGGGACACTAAATTGGGGAATTCCATTCCTAAACCATGCCAGACCTGTATTTTACTATGGTCTGCATTAAGTAGAGTCGTCACTAAGGTATTCGTAGTGCTGCACAAGTCCTTTCCTTGTGTTCATAGAGTTAATTTAAAAGTCTGTCAGGTGACTACCTGAGGTCTGGGTGGCAGCTGTGCCCATGTCACCGGAGCCAGTGCCTGTCCTAGGTCCTTGTAGCCTTCTCAGGGGGGCAGCTCTGATGGGAACTGCAGGTGTGCTGCCTGGTATTTATTGCTGGATTTGCTATCGGGCAGCCCACTCTATTTGGATCTCTGAAGTTCCTGAAAGTCCTCCAGGCTGGGATCAAGATGGTTTTGTATCAGGAGCAGCTTTTACCGTCTGTCTCGTCACGTCTCTTCCTACATGGTAGCTGAGTGTATTAAATGAGTGTGCTTCATAACTTCAAGAAAATCACATGGCAGGCTGTCCTTTAGCGTGTTCCCTAGCCAGGCTGGGACAGGCCTGGCCTCTCCCAGAACTTCTAGTTATCCCAG
This sequence comes from Eulacestoma nigropectus, assembly GCA_013397775.1. Taxonomy (NCBI): domain Eukaryota; kingdom Metazoa; phylum Chordata; class Aves; order Passeriformes; genus Eulacestoma; species Eulacestoma nigropectus. Next base: position 1,124,283 of record VZTE01001948.1, read on the forward strand.
TTATTTCAGAAGTTTCTTCTCCTAATCAGTGTCATGGTATTCCTAGAATCATTTAGGTTAGAAAAGAGCATTAAGACTGCGGAGTCCAACATTCAGGTGCCCACTGTTCATCCAAACTTGCAAATGAGATCTTTACATTCTCAATAGACTTTCTGATGCATGGAATTACTCAGGAATAGTTATTCTGCTTCCATGAGTGTTCCTCACGTCACTCAGTCCCCACTTGGGCACAAGCCAGCCTTTACCCATGCTGTGTAGAAGCACAGGGGTGTCTGTTTTGGGTTGCTCAGGGGTACAGCTCCTGGCTGTGACTCCAGGATGTGGTTGCCAACAGGGCCACCTCCTTTTGTGTAACAGTTCACATGAACTGTGCCCCGTGACGTGCAGAGCGAGAAAGCAGAGGGCTACAGAAATGATGAGGGGACCAGAGCACCTCCCTTTTGGGGAAAGCTAAGGAAGCTGGTCCTGTTCAGCCTGGAGAAGAGATGACTGAGCAGGGCTCTTATCCATGTCTATAAATATCTGACGGGCGGTGTCAGAGGATGGACCAGGCTCTGCTCGGTTGTGCCCAGCAATATGACAGGAGGCAATGGGGAGGAACTGGAACACGGGGAATTCCACCTGAATACAAGGAAGAACTTGTATTGTGCAGTGACCACGCATTAGGACACACCGCCCACGGAGAGTGTGGAGTCTCCCTCACTGGAGATGTCCAAAAGCCGCTTGGACACACTCCTGAGTGCCGGGCTCTGGGGACCTGCTTGAGCAGGGCGGTGGCACCGGCTGAGCTCCACGGTCCCTTCCAACCTAAACCATCCTTGAACTCTGTGACGCAGGCAACAAAAAAGACTTATATTTCTCCCAGCCCCTTTTTCCCCCCGTTACCGCCGGAGAACAGGCGGGCGGGTCCTACAGGAGGAAGCCGCAGAGAGCGGACGGGCGGGCGGGCAGCGCTCAGTAAATGGCGGGCGGGCGGGCCCGGCCGGGCGGGCGGAGCGGGGCCGTGAGGGCGGAGCGGGGCCGGGCGGGCGGAAGGCGGCGGAGCGAAGATGGCAGAGCCGGAGGCGCAGCTGCTGCGGGCCGTGGGGCTGATCGGTGAGGGCCGGGGGAGCCGGGGCGGGGCGGGGGCGATGCCGGGGCCCAGGGCGGTACCGGGGCCCGCTGCGCTGAGGCCGCGGGCCCGGGCGGTGCCGGGGGTGCCGGCTCTGCCTGTTGCAGAGCTAAGCCGTGCACAACTCGGCCGAAGTGTCTGAAATTCGCGGCTTCCGAGGTTTGTGTTGCGAAATCAGAAATAGGGAAGATCATTAGTAAGCTGGTCCGGGTGCTTGTTCCTCAATGCCGTGCTCATGTTGAATGTGCATTCAAACTTGGTGCTTCTTTGACCTCGTGAAGCAGGTCAAGAATGGAGATTTGTTAATATTTAAAAAATAAAACCCGTATCAGAATTCCTGCCTTAAGGCTTAAACCGTGGTGGCAGAACTGGATGTCTAGGGTCAGGGTAAGGTGGAATTTTAATCTGATTCCAGGAAACAAACCTGATTAACCCATCAATTTACTTCCTTGCTGCTGTTTGGCATTCTCACAGTGAACATCTTTCCACCATAGAAAAAGACACCAACGGAGATGCTTTGTGGGTTTGGTGTTATCCGTCCGTAACAGCTGAACTGAGGACTCTCTTGCTGAGAAAGTGCTGCCTTACAGATGAGAACAAATTGCTTCATACGTTTGTATTTGGCCAGTATAAAAGGTCTTGGTTCTACATCACAACAGTAGAAGTTCAAGATTCTCCAGCCTTGAAAAAGGTAGGACTTGGTGGAGTTTTTCAGGAAAATGCAGGGAGGGCTTTTGCAGAGCTTCCTCTGTGGGTTAAGCACTGTTTTCCCATGGAAGGAAACACGAGGAAGAGAAAGGATTCAAGGTGGTATGTGCTCACAGATGCAGCTCTATCCAGGTGTCCAACCAGTCTATGTTTCATTTGTCACCAAAACATGGAATTGCAGAATAATTGAGATACTCATTACTCCATTTAGATTCTTTGTGTTAGCATACAAATGCTATTTCATGCTGCTATTTCTAGTTAATTTGCATTTCAAGTTCAGAATTTTGTTCTCTGTATGGAATTTGTTTCTTAGTGTCCAGAATCTTGTTCCAATAGAACTTGATGCTTTTTTTTCCCCAAAGAATTGAGTTATGTAGGTACTTTCTTTTCCACTGTGTTGATTACTGGGAGACAGCAAATATGGTTGTATCTTCTATCTTTTCCCTGTTATGAAAATCATTAAACTGTCTGTTAAGTCTGTTCAATTTTCATGCAATGTTGTTAAGTAGGAAGATAATGTGGTAATTTTGCATGCCCACAGCAGAATCTTGTTTGCCTGTCCTCTCTCCAAGTTTACATCTCCTATGAAATAATATAAAATTAAGTGTCACAGTGCTGCCTCCAACAGTTACAGTGGGAGATGCTATTTCAGGAGGACACGTGAGCCTGGTCTTTGTCTGCAGACCTTCAGTCTTGTACTGTCCCAGCCCAGAGTCATTTGATTGAGGAAGTTAGAGTATTTTTTGTGTATTTTTTTCCGGTCTCCTCCTAAATATGCTGATGCCGTCTGCCTCCACAGCATCCTTTGGCAACAAATTCTGGAAGTTTCCTCCCTGCTATGGGGAAGAAAAATACCTTTCTGTTTTTTAATAACCTCATGAGATTAGAGGAAGGCAACTCTTGTGTGTAGGTTAAGCAAAAGGTAATCTGTACTAGAGCTGAGTCACTTCAGGAGTCCTCTATCCAGGCCATTCCTGCAGTTAGGAACTTGGACCCTTGACAGTGAAGTGACCAAGACTGTTCATGTGGGGTCATTAACTGAGCTCTGTGTGTTTCTGTGCCTGTGTCATGTGCAGGTGACCCACTTCTCCATTGTCCTGACAGCCAAAGACTTCAACCCAGAGAAATACGCAGCCTTCACCAGGATCCTCTGTAGGTCTGTATAAAAGCTGGCCTGAGGTACTGCTGTGTGCATGCTTAGATCTTGCCAAAGCAAAATTGTTTGTGCTGCATTTGTTCAAACAACCTGCTGGAAACTCAGTCCTACAAACGGAATCAGATGATAAAAATCCTTGATTTGAGCTTGTCATGAGTTCATGCAGTAAGTGTTGGGTGAATGTCAGATGTCCATTGGGTTTTAATGTGTGTCTTCTCCAGACACACACCACCACCCTCACACTCATTTTCTCTGAGAATGTATTTTTAAAAAGTGTAAATGTTTGGGAAGATGTCAGTGCTGGACTTAAAGGTCATCATGCGTATGGTGAATGACTTGCATCCCTCCACAACATCTTTGCAGATGCTGCTCGCAGCTCCTCTGAGCTAAGCACAGCACCCAGGGATGTTTTTGCTTTTCCTCTAGGGAAGTGAGAGCCCTTTTCCAACCAAAAAACCTCATTTCCTTGTCCTGTTTACTCACTTCCCTTCATGTCCCCCTTCTCACACTTTCTCTCTGCTTCTTATTTTGCTTTTCCTTCAGTTTCCAAATTAGTTCAGTCCCAGTTCTTGATACCAAGAGTATTCCCTGAGATTTTGCAGCTAATTGGATGTAATTGTGAGGTTATTGTGATCTTGGGACTTACTGTATGTAGTGTAGACTTGAGAATGCCTTGAGGCTTGCCAATTCTGCAGGGTACTGAAAAACTGAGATTTGTTCTTTTTTGGTGATAGGTGAAAGATTCACTGTAGATCACGTTACTGCTGACTTACCAGCTAATAGTTCCTTTCAAATCCAGAATGGGTTCTTCTAAGCATGATAATAATTGAGTTTCAAATGTGATGTAGCTTTGTGCTATAGCTAACATGGAATAGCGTGTGATTGGCAGCTTCAGTGCTATTCCTGAAATATCTTAACCTGTAAAATAGATTACAGTGTCTCTCTAGATTACAGGTCTTCCTGGAAGACTGCTGACAATGCATGGGTTTTCTTGGTGTGTGTTTCTTCTGTGTCATGTTGGGTTTTTAATGAGTATCAAGGACATATTTTTCTTTCTAACAGAGTACAGAAGAATGGCAAATGTTACTTAGATGAATAATTAAAAACTACCTAGTCATAGTCTGCATGTAATAACAGGAGTTACTGTGGTAGTTGCTTTTTCATAAAGCAGACACCTTCCAAGTCTGCAAGGAATCCTTTGTCTGGACACCTGCCTACACCTTTGGGGTGTGTTTCTATCTTAGTCTGTGTTGGTTCATTTCTAACATAGAAAGCTGAAATAAGAACACAGGGTTATTTTATATTCTGAAAGACAGACGTGTTTGTGTGCATGTTGGGAGACTTCCAGTTTAGTATTTAAAACCTCAACCAGGTGTCCAAAATAAAAATTCTTGCCAACAGTATTGCTATTTGTGATACGGATTTTTAATTTTTCATTTTTCATATATATACTGGTACTTATCGCAGTTAAAAGATCAGACTCTCTCCTTTTCACACAGAATCTACTTGAAGCATGGAAGTCCAGTTAAAATGATGGAGAGTTACATTGCAGTCCTTACAAAGGGCATCTGCCAAAGTGAAGAAAATGGATCCTTCCTCAGCAAGGACTTTGATGCTCGGAAGGCTTACCTTGCTGGCTCCATCAAAGGTTAATCACTGCCAGAGTCTCTATTCTGATTTCTTTTTTACAGCCTAATATACAATCTTGTTTTCGTGTATGCTTCTAGTAAACAGTGCTGTTACCTGTGCTGTTACTATTAAGCTTCTTCAAAAACATGATAATATCAGCAAATATTTCTTCTATAAAATAATTTTCTCCCTTTTCTAGATATAGTGTCTCAGTTTGGAATGGAAACAGTTATTTTATATACAGCACTGATGTTAAAGAAGAGAATTGTAGTGTACCATCCTAGAATAGAAGCTATCCAGGAATTTACAAGGTACTTTATCAATTCCTTTCTTCCAACCCACCCACCTCCAGAAGCCCAACAAATTTTGAACCTTCATTGAGAGAAAAGCCCATATTTTAGGGAAAAACAAAGCTATCTTAAACCTGTTTATTGAAATTCTGCTAAATCCCTCTTAATGCTTTAGCTGTATGTTGCTCAACTCAGAGAAATTTAATGGTGGAATGAGTGATAAACTCTGCTTGCACTGATGGTAGAAATCTCTGTAGTTCATAGATATATATATGTGTGTGTGTGTGTGTGTGTGTGTATATATACACACCCCAAATGAGACCTAGTCATAATTGTTCTTTTTCATGGCATGCAGTTTTTACTGTGAAGCTTTAGTTAGTGTGAGTAAAAAGCTACCATGTCTCAAGTTGCACTCTAATCTCCCTAGGACTTTGCCTGCTTTAGTGTGGCATCGACAAGACTGGTCAATTCTTCATTCATATGTGCATCTAAATGAGGAGGAACTGGAAGCCTTAAAAGCCTGCACAGGTAGTGATAATTTATTAATCAAAAATTAAAAGAAAATTTAATTTCAGTTTCTGTTGCTGCAAGGTCTTGCACCAGTGCAATTTGGAGGGAAAAAAAAAGGTTATTTTGCTATTAATGCTATTGATCAAAGTTAAACATCATTGGCTTTGGAAAGGGCGAATCAACAACTTTGTGGGACGATAATTAGTTAATCTCGTGGCTCTGGGTGGATCCACATCAGTCAATCCCTAATCACAGATGCAAAGCAGCCTTGAGACTTTTTTGATGCTTTGATTGGAGGGATTGAAAGTCTTCCTGTTGTACAGAACCAGCTCACTTTAGATAAGCTACATTTTTCCCCAACTTCTACACATCACTAGTAACAGGATCTTTTTTTTGAATTCTTAACTCTGAAGTCCCAGACTTGTATTTTGGTGTCAGTGAAGTCTGAGGCTCCTAAGCACAGGTAGACTTTACCTGTAGGAGTTTGGTCTGTGTGACACACTGCTGTGTGTGCATAGTGCTTAATGCATAATCCAGGAAGAGGCCCTTGCTTTATGCAGAGGTGACTATGACACATCACGTGGCCATTAAGAGGCTTATTTATATAGAAGCAAGGAGACTACTCATCTTCAGCATTTCTACAGCTCACTAAGCATCTTCCATGGAGAAAAACTGCTCCAAGTTTGCTCATCTGACATGCTATAAATAAGAAAATCTGCTGGGTTTATTCCTCTGTTCCAGTCTAATACTGACTTCGTGATAAGAGGCTCCAGAGTAGAGATTTTTGTAATGAGAAAGTTGCAAATGAGTAATTTTAGTAGGAAGGTAGGAAGAGAGTTTAAAATTTCAGATTGATAACTTGGTGATATTGATGTAGTGTTAGCAGCTCATCCATGTGCAAGGCAATTTTAGAAGTTGATTTTTAAGCTCCTTGGAAATGAAGCATCTGCTGAACGCTTTTTGGATGGTAGTATCAGGAGAGCAACCTCCTGGGTCAAATGAGTATTGTGTCAAATACTCTTAGAACAGACTGTAGGACTGTGATTTTTTGTTTTCTTTATGAAGATTCTAATCTTGCTGAATTCTATGCTCTAGGTTACATCGCTGGATTTACAGACTCTGAAGTGAGCAGTAGATCAGACCTCTATGACGTGTATGTGAATTTGCCAGACAGTGAGATTACTGTTTCCCCTGTAGTAAAAGGTTGGTCGCTGTTTATATCTTGGATTTAGGGCAGTTTATTCCAGAGTTGACAGTAATTGCTCAACCTGGCTGTAGGTCAAACAATCTTGATCCTTTTTCCATCCAGGTTTTGAAAAGTCAATATGTAATTTTCTGTCTTAATTTTATTGCCACCCTGGAAGACTGGTTAAAGTTGGAATTTGGAAAGATGTGCTTTGTCTTCCAACAAATGCACAATTGAGATTTTGTAACATCCATGTTAGACATGGAAGAGACTTTCAGCTGAATGGAGAGATATCACATGAGTCTTTGGAAAACCATGGCACTAAATACTTGAAGACTGAGGACTACTTGAAAGAAAAGCTTCTATGTTGCTTATCATCTTGCTGCTCCTTATCATCTGCTTAGGGCCCCTTCAGAGGTACTGGCTGTTGATACAAGGTTATTGCCTTTACCATGGCAGTCATGAAAAGATTGCTCAGTTTGCTGTGTTATTCATAGGCATTTCTAGGTATTCACCAAAAAAGTGATTTTATATGTGGTGTTTGGCTTTTTTCTTACGCAGAGGCAATGACAATGGGAAAACTTCACAAAGAAATTGGACAACTAATTGTTCAATCTGCAGAAGATCCAGATAAATCAGACAGCCAAGTCATTAAGGTTAATATTTTATTTTTAAATCTAATTAACTTCTATTGCTAAATCTTGGCAGAAGGAGCGAGGAGGAGGAAGAGTGTCACTGAGAATCAGTCAGTCTCTTCTACCTTCTGCCTTTTTACAAATGAGCATTTTTATTCATCATGCAGGTTTTTAAGGATAACTTAGTTTATATTATCTCTTGGGCAACTACATTGCTGAAGAAACTTTGGAAATTCTATGGATTGTAAGACTGGTTTCTCAGTTTTATTCCACAAGGCATGGATTTTGCTTAATGCTTTGTCAGTAGTATTGGCCACACCTTGAAAAGGTCCTGCTAAATATGGCTTCTTAGCTATAAAACCTGATTTTTATGATGATGGCATTCTTTCACTTCCTCCCGTATCTAATATTGGACATCTCACAGCTGAGTGACTTAGTCACAGAGCTCAGTAAGGCTAGGAGAGGAGTGGCTGTGCTCCCTTTATCCAGCATGGCACAAGAGCAGGCTGAAGAACTGTTGCAAGTTTCCCTTAAAACAGATTTGGTCTTTATTTTAAATGAGCTGGTTTTTAATCATCATTTCCTGTTTTGTTCTGTATTGTTTGTTTTTTATAAATGTATGTGAAAACATTTTAATACCTAATACTATATTCATCAGTGCTTGTTTTTCTGCTCCTTAAGGACATTTCTCTGAAGACAAAAGAAATCTTGGCTACTTTAGCCTCACTTACTGAAGTTTCTGATGGCAATGAAAAGCCAACCCTTAACGCCGAGGCCCTGAAACAAAAGCGATTTCCACCAGCCACAGAAAACTTCCTTTTTCATTTAGCAGCTGCTGAACAAATGCTCAAAATCTGATTTTGATGCACTGCAGTATTATGGACCAATTCAGAAAAGCTATCTCTGCCATCCAGATAGGTATACCTGGTATTTTATATGAAAAACTAAAGGTATGAGTGAATGTCATAGTTACCATGATATAATGCAGAATATTGGAGCTTGACTGGGAACATATGGAGACATATTTGGGAACATTCCTGGTGTCATCATCTCTCCCCAACTGTAACTGTGCATTTATGGCTCCTGTATTTCACACCACAAGGTGAGTGGATATACAAGTAGCATGGGCCAGTGTGTCCAGGCTGTGGCAGACACCAGTGTAGTGGCTGTTTGTCCTGCACATTCCAGAGGCTGGACAGCTCTGACTTGCCTGCCTGGGGTCTGGAACACAGCTGCAGCACACATGCTGTGAAACCAGCACAGCTGGGAGGTGCTGATCTCTGCACAGGGATACCCTGAACATGCAGCTGGTCTGAGTGCTCCTTCTGGGCTTCCAGGGATGTCAGCCTGTCAGGTGCTGCTCTTGCTCTGGACTGCCTGATACCTGGAAATCTCAAATAAATGGACAAGTTCTCTCTTTCTACTTGAAAGTGTCTAGGTGTGAATAAAGGAAAATCTGATGTGGTAGCCTTAGTATGAAAAGGAAGGGATATTTTGAAGCTCAGGTGTGAGTTTAGCACCTCTTTTGGACTTCTGCCTTAGAGGTTTTCCCCCTTTCGCTCCGTCCCATGCCTTTGATGGAGGGATAAGGTACACGATTACTGTGCTTAAAGTGGGGCTTCCTAGGGGGGTCGTGGACAAGTGCTGCCATACAGCTGGAGTCATTTAAGAAGTTGGGGTTCTCAGCTGAAAAGAGACCTGGCCATTCATTCCTGATCCACATGAGAGAAGGTCAGATGAGTCAAAGCAGGAATGCTCAAATGGCCAGGTAGCACAGGTAGAGCATCAGCTTCTTGAATGCCTGGAGCTGTAACACAGGTACTGTCTGATGGTGCTCTGGGTAAACTAAATCTAGATGGAAACTTTTGAAGTCAGAGTGAAAACTGGGAAACAGTTTAGAGAAAATTAAAATTTGCCTACTTGTTTGGTTGCACAGCCATAACTCAAGAGATTTTTTTTTTCTTTTTTTTTTTTTTTACTGAACAGCCTGAAACTAACTGCTTTACAATCTTCTGAGAAGAATTTAGAGTCTTAGTAGGGAAATGCTCTGAGCCAAACAATCTGTATTTGTTCAGAAATGTCCACAACAAATCAGTCAATTCTGCAGTAGCACTTTGTTATAAGAAAAAAATAACCTTTTTCCTGGCCTTTGTACAGATAGGCTGTTGCATGTGGTTTTACATAGAGATTTTATACTTATGATTAAAACTTTAGTAACCAGTATTTATATTGTTAAATAATTGGATGTTTGCTATTCTGAAACTGGTAGAGCTCATCAATTACTAAGTGCAAGCAATATTGGTTGGAAAAAAGAGTTGTCCTTGTGCTATGTATGATACCTTAAGGAAATCTATTTTAGAATGTGATTAAGGAATGTGGCATCTGTGTATAAAATGGGTGGTTATTACTGTCAGGAAATGAAAGTGCTTCGGAACAATCCCCTATTTTCAGGGGTGTAAAATTCTGCTTTAAACACAGTCTGAAGTTTGAATTCTGAACACAGTAGCATGTAATTTTTTTTTTAACTTCTGGGAAAAATACTGCAACTGCCTTTGTTTACCTATAAGTGCTCTACAGCTTTTTTTCCCCTTTTGCCCATTAATGTTTTTTGTTAATGGTTCTTTAATATTGCTGCTTCTGTTTTGGGACCTATAAAACTGTCGGAATAGAAGAACTGCAAAACTCTGCTGAAAATGCTATTCAGGACCTACTTTAAAGTCCACTGAAATGAATTCTTTCACCAAGGGAAACCTGAATCTGCTTCAGCGAGTTGTCTTAACACCACGGTGTAACCGAGAAGAAATTCCCATCGTTCCTTATTAACAAACTGCCTTAAGGCATAGCTGGAGACAACCACACAAAGCAGAGAAGCTCAATTGCAAACTAAACCTTGAATGCCTGTTTTGATTTCTGTTTTGGAAATGTTTCAGTTGAAAATCTCAGTGTTGTATTAGATCTTCTCACATTTGTGCAACACAGATGAAATACGATTTTGCACTTAAGGAACTGGACTCATAGCATGCTTATGCCTATTAAAAAATTCCTGAACAGTCTACCCTTTAATTTATGTAAATTTATTCTTGAATAGTTGTGATCATGGAGTCACAGGCCTTAGCTCTTAGTTTTGCAATACTAGGATTGAGCTATGGTTTGGTCTTTAGGTTGGAAATGTTCAAACACTTCTGTCATTGCTGATTTTATCATCAGCACTGTACAAGATTTATTGGCCCCCCTCAGCTTCAGTGCCTTCAAAGGATTGTCTTAATGTTCTTGCATTTTCCTAATGACTTTTGACACTGTTTCTTCTCAAAAAGGTTTAAAATAAAATAGAAAAATCTGCAAGGTCAGGACAGGAAAAGATTGCTACTTATTTCTCGCCTCCCTTTCCCCAGGATGCACACAAGCAGACTGTAGGTGCAATTGCTCTTTTGCAGTCAGATGACATCCTTTCTTCCTCCTAGAAGCAAAGAACATTTAAAATGGAATTTTTATTCATACCTTTTCATCTTACTGCCTTTCTGTTCTTGGAGAAATAGAAAATGGTGAATGGTTCTGGTGCCGTAACATCTCCACTGTGTTTGCAGAAATTGGAAGGTAAAGAGTGAGCAGGGCAGAGGCTTGCAAAGGGGAGCAGGATAAATACTCAGCAAAATCTCAACTGCAGGGACTGAGTAAATTGGGTTACTTGCTTTACTGCTTTCATCCCTGGGGTTTTAGTTCCTGGTATGAGCTGCCCTGCCCTGTTTCCCCTGCAGGCAAATGTGAGGAGGATAATGTTCAGTGGAGAGCAGTGTAATGCTTTGTAACCCAAAAAAACTTGACACGGGACATCTGACAGAGTCCATCTTAAATGTCCTGGCTGCTTCTGCTTTTAGCCTCTGATTGCTCCTGAAATGGCTACTGAGGGTTTGTTAATTGAAGCAGCTCCATTTCCAGATAAAAAGCTGAAAAGCTCAGTGTAGCGAGTTCCCAGCTGCCTCATAGTGCCTTACAGCCTTCCCTAGGCAGCTGTCTGGCTGGAGTCTGAGTCAGAGCATCTCTGGTCAGGTGAAGTCATTCCTTGGAGCTGCTGAGTGATGTGGGATTCGGGAGGAGACTCCAAAGGCTAGGCAACAGCTCCTTCCTGAGTGACACTGTGCAGCACTTGGTGTTTGCTGTCTGACCGGGAAAGAGCTGCAGTGCAGGACTCCCTCCCTTCATCCTTTCTTCCTCCACCCCTGGCATGTGGAGAAAAGGGAAAAGCAGCGTGGCTGTGTTACAGGCCTGGGGGTAAAGCAGGGGCACAGCTCCAACCGGGAAAGGCTTTGATCTCAGTATTTCTTAACATGGGAGTGGCTGATTTTTTTTTTTTTTTAAGCTACATTAAAGGGGCCTGAAAGCCTCATTGGATTTTCCTACATTTCAGGATGACAAGCTGAGTGGGTGAGGCACATCATCTTGTGCTGTACTAAGACTTCTGTTTTCCTTGAAGCTGAAAGCTTCCATCTGTTGTCATTCACCACAACTTAAACTGGTTCCACCACTAATGCAGTCACTTAACACAAGGGCCAGCTAAGGCAGGAGACAGACCTGCCTTGGGCTGGTATGTTGTTAATCTACTCCGCGTTACAAAGGGGAAGATTTCCTGTAGTTGCTGACTCTTCCCAGGTCCTTCAACCATGATGCTTTGCTGCTTGTTCCAGTCTTGTTCCCTGACTTGTACCTCTGGACTACCAGGTGTCTGGTCCTGGCAGTTCTCATCTCAGGGACTAGTTCAAGGCTGAGGATGCCAGGGCGTTTTTAGCAAGTATTCTCCCTGCCCTCATTTGGGAAGCAGCTGAATCAGCCAGGCTGACAATTTAAATGGCAGGCGCCTGCCCTCTTCTTCTGGAAAATGGTGGTTAGGGCAACAGAAACATTTATGAGACTGGGGGAAAGGGGTATTTAATAATCCTGAGGGAGCTGAGTTTAATATGGCAAATTTCAACTCAAGTATTCAGTAAGGAGCTGGTGGAGTTTGAGAAGGGGCAGCTGTAATAACAGACACTATTACCAGACCTATTCCAGAAGCCTTACTCATGGAGTTGTAATGACATCAATTTGCTTAAAACATCCAAGTGTGGTGCCAGTGAATTTATAGCTTGTCTAGTTACCATGACAATCCGAAGTTCACCAATATATTATCTTCTATTTGTTGGCTTTGCTCTACTCTTAGGTTTTGGGTTTTTTTCCTTGTTCCCACTGTGGTCATGTAACTAGCATTTACTTTAGCCATTCTTAAATTATGTTTAAAAAAGGAGTGGGGAGAGGTGCAGGTCTTCACCGTAGTGCCAGTGGAATCAGACTCCTTCTGCATTTGCCTTTGGTATGTGACTGAAATGGGATTAACAGAGAAACATGGGTTTAGATAATTTAACTGTAGGATGTTATCTGTGGCTCTGCTATTAAAGGTTTGGAAGGAAACAAACACTAAGAGAGGCAGGCTGAGGCTTAAGCCTGTTCCACCTGACCCTGTGGTAGAATCATGGAATGGTTTGGGTTCCAAGTGACCCTAAAGATCATCTAGTTCTAACCTCCTGCCACGAGCAGATGACATTTGGCTCAGCAAACCCTTTGGTCTGACACAATACAATTATCTTGTTGACCCTGATGAGATTTTACCATGTACTGAAGAACATCACCCACAAAGGCTGTGAGCCTGCAGAGTTCAGCAGACCTAAACAATCCTTTACCTTCAAAAATGCACTACAGTCCTCCAGTGGAGCAGTGCAAACTCTGCCAACTTACAGACAGTATCCATATGGTCGTCCTGCAACAGCCTTACAGCATGTTCCCCTCCAGTTCCAGGTCCTTAGGATGTGCTGCTGCTCCTCTCTCCTCTTCCCTTGTCTGACCTTTCCCTCCAGTAAGTTGTTAGAGGAAGGCTCAAAAAAGGCAGAACTCAAACAAGAAATTAAACTCAACCCCCAACTTCCTGCTTTTGTTCAGTGCCAAAAGCACAGCAGGAATCTCTTCCTGCAAGAGCCCAGGCCTGCTATTTTTCCTTACTTTGCTCAATGCTGCTCTCTTCCTGTACGATGGACTGGATTGGGAAACCATTGGTTTCCTCACACTGTGAAAAGAAATCTAATCCTCCAGCAACAGGAGAGCAGTGACCTGCGTATTGTGCCCCAAGGAAGTTAAATTATGGCAGGCTTTGGAGGCTGCACTTGTGATAATCACTTTCACATAAATAATTTTACATTATTTAATGCATTTCTGTCCTTGTCACACAGCCTTAGCAGCATTTCACTTAATTATAAGCAAGGGCTGTAGGAGAGAGGGCTCAAAAATCACTGAAGATGTTGTCACAATCACAGGGTCTCCTGTAAGCTCTTTCTGCAGCTCTTCCCAGACAGCTGAGGGTCCCTGAATAATTTCATAGGATCAGAAAAATGTATCACCTCACTGATCACCATATCAAAATGACGCCACATATCAAAAGAGCTTCCTTACTTTGGCTAAACAGTGCCAACCTGCAAAAGTGGGAATTCCTCATTGTCCACCACAGGGTCAGAATGACGTGGGATCTCCTCATGGCTTCAGTGTAAAAAACCAGGTTCTAAAGCTCAAGGAGCATCAGGCCTCACAACTCCTTCAGAGATGTTTAGAAAGCCAGGAATCAACTAGTAGTCAAGTTTGACACTCATTTCCTGGACACTTTTTAAACAACTAAATTAAACCAATATTCTAATGCCATCAGGGTTGCTTTGTCTAATACCACTTCAGGGGCTGCCTCGCTCACATCTCATCCTCAAGATGAGCATTGTTAGATCACTGAAACACACAAAGTGTTCTGAGAAGAACCAGCTGGACTTTACCCACAGGAGTACTGATGTCAAAGGCTTCAGCAGGTGGGTTCCTGGAAAGCAGTGCGTCAGAAGCTGCAGCAGCAGAACAAAACTGTACTCAACAGTCGTTTAATTAAGAAATCAATCACCCGAGGAAGCACAAAACACAGGTTGTGACAAAGGCTGTGTTACAGTACTTTTCAGCATCAGGTGAGGTGTGTTCATCTGCCTCCAGGATGGGGCTGGCAAAGCCATGTTGCCAAGTTCTGCCTCTTGACAGGCCACACCATCGTACACCAGATCTGGCCCGTTTGCCACCACAGAATCACGGTTCAGTCACAAATGCCAGTGGTGCATTCACAATTCACTTGGATCAGAGCACACATTTATAAACAAAAGCCAGGCTCTAAATTCCCCTGTTGTAGAAGAACTCTGTTTCTTCTGTAGATGACAGAATTTCCGGTTCAAGGTCTGCTCGCTTTATCTGCAATGTAGGAAAAAAGGGAATCAGCACCACCACGGCCTGGTAAGTGAATGTTAAGTCCTTGTTACTGCATTGCACTTTGCACAAATTCAAGTACTGTATTCAGTATTTGGGACTTAGAGCTCTTTGTTTATTTAGGGATTTGAGGGATTTTTTTCTTATTTTTTTGGGGCTTTGGTTTTTTGCTCCTCCAACATTTGCTACATGTGCACACATATGGGAAGCGATATTTATTATTTAAGAATAGTGACATTATCTCCATTCACTGTAGAATCACAGAATCATTTAGGTGTGAAAAGACCTTTAAGATTACCAAATCCAGCTGTAAATATATTTGGGTGACACCCAGGAGAACTTCTGCTGTGGGCTGAGTGAGCCATTGAGAAGGAAAGGGAACCAACCAGCCCTGCTCTCAGTACATAATTCCTCAAAAGTCCCCTCATTTATGTTCAGTTTGCTTTGTTGTCTTATAAAAGATCAAGAAATTTAAAAAAACCAAAATTAAAATGCCAGAAAGTTTAGGCAAAAGAAACCACTGAAAATTGCAAGAGCCCAGTCTGTGATTTGCTAATATTCACAGAGTGCTGATAAGGGAGAGGAAACAAATGCAGAAAGGCTCCTCTCTCATCTGGTCTTCTCCAAAGCCCAAGGTTCAGGGGCTATATCCTCCATTTAAAACCTGTCAGGAAGGCACTCTTTCCCAGGGAAGAGATTACACTTCCCAGTTCAGCAAGGCAGGGTGAAGAGATGTCCCATGTGAGCAGGTTTATCTCTCCAGTGAGCCCATGCTGACTTTGCGTGAAAGAAACAATTCTCACCTACATCTTTCCTTTCTCCTGCAGGACTGACCACAGTGCTGAAAGAGCACTTAAAGATAGTTCTCCTGACTTTGCTTGCTTCAGACTGTTGTGAAAGTCTGATAAATCTACATTGAAAAGTGTAAATATAAACAACACAAAATGCAACTCAGACCTCAGAAGTCCTGTGAGCCTTTGCCTGGTACATGGGCCTTCACAAGCAGCCTCTCTGCTGCCCCATTTTAGAGGTACCACATTAGTCCTGTTGATTTTTTTATATGTGGCCTTCAGACTGCTGGCCATAGTTCTGAAAGGCTGACCTAATGTCACAATAATCCTAAATCAATTCCTGTGAAAGGACTTACCTCCCCACACTGTGGGAACATACTAAATGAGACTGGCAGCATCCCTGCTAGGACTGACATAACCACAAACATTCTCACTGGACCCAAAGCACGAGGATTTTTAACAAATCTTGCTCTGTCCAAGACATTGAAAAAAGTATGTCAGTATATTGAAAAATAACCTGACAGTGACACAAAGAGCATTATCTACTATTTTGTTGGTTGAAATTACACTGAAATTAGTAATAATCTAGGCTTATGGTTCCTAAAGATGTTTCCTTACTTCATTTCCTATGTTCTTACTCTTAACTTCCTGTGCTTTCCCTTTGTTTTGTGCTTGCCTGCAGCATTTTCCAAGCCCAGACTGTCAAGATTAAGAAAACAAGCAGCAAGATCAAAGTGACAAAAGGAAAAAAAGTACATTAGAGCTTTAAAGTGTCTCAGTTCTCTGATTAAGATTTTTCTTGCATTACCCTCTTTTCTTACACATTTAGTTCCCATGGGCAGTCCTATTTTGCATTGTGCAAAAATTTATTACTTGACATATATATTTAAAACTTTATTTTACATATGCATTTGTCTTTTGATAACAGGAGTCCCTTAAGCGGATAAGGAATCCATTTAGGCAATACTAAATTACCTGACAGAGACGATCCCTACCTGTACGATTTACACGACAAAGATCGTGACCAAAAGCTCAGGACAGGCTAAGAATCCTCTCATAAAGCATACAATGTATTCTTCTTAGGATACACGGGTTTAAAATGTTGCAAAAGCAAGAACATGGTTTACAATACATGAAAAATCTGGAAGTTGGGATCCAGCTTTAGTTGCAAATTCAAGTGCCACATGACCTCCTCAGAAATACAAACTTAAGCTAAGTGCTGTGAACAACCTTGATACAGACATTGGAACTCAAATCTCAAGTTAGGGAGCTAGAGGTAGGTGGGTGCTGGAAAACAGCTTGTCAGGAGAGCACAAACATGGTTCCTGCATGGCAGCAGAGAGGAAAACCTCACTCCTGCAAACCCTCCAAACATGGGTTCAGACATAACCAGATTCACTTCATGATCCAAAAGAATCACAGCAGCTGAACAGCAACTTCCCACATCACCCCTTCTACCAAGGCAAGCAATACTGCAAACCCAAGAAAAAAAAATGGCAAATGGTAACAGCCAGACTGAAAACCAGAGTCCCACTGACCAGGCACCCCCAGCCCTTTGCAGTGCCTCTCACCTCTGCACACAGTACATGAGCACTTCTGGCAGGAAGAACGTTGTCCCAAACAAGACCGCTCTGGACAATGCTGTTTCCATAACAGCCTTCAGGGAGAGAGCAAAACAAGCATTGTCAAAGCAGTGCTCTGGGCAGCTTCAAACACTGCCTGCTTCCCTGAGTGCTTTTTTGTCTAACACTCTGGAGTTTAAAGCAACAGGTTAATGAGGGATAAAAACATCTATCAGAGGAATTCTTTCTTAAATGGAAACTAAGAGACAAATCCTCTGCTTATGACTGAGAAACTCCTTAAGAGGCAGGTGAAACTACTGATGAGTTTGCCTGCCATGGTAATAATTTTGCTGAGACTTGGTTTTTTGAAGTAGTGCTGAACTGCATACAATTGGTTATACCTTCTGGGCATCCTGACTAGCCTGTGTTAAATCTGAAGTTCTCTCTCCAGCTGTTCCCAAATCCTTATGCTCATCCAGTTGTTTACACAATACACGGCTTTTCTCTGAGGTGTCCCATCAGAAGATCCAACAGTCTTATCTCCTTCAGGAGGTGACCAGGGAAGGCAGAAATGCCTGTGCCAGTGTCTCTGGTACTCAGTATATTGGTCTGGGGAGGCAGCAAACCCTTGAAGACACAAGGGTTGTGGAACTTGGTTCCAGAAACCTAATCCAAGCCTGCCTAAAGATTCAGCACCTGATGTGGGATTCCTTATTCCATATATCCAACCCTGTCTACCCTCAGCATCACATTCTGCTCTTAGCAGGGAATGAAAGGCAAGTCAAAGAGTTCTCCACCCCCTCACCTACCTTCTCACCAGCCTTCTTAGACACTCCTACAACCTTGCCATTCCTGTCCATCACTTCTATCCCATTATCAAATTCCGGGCTTCTCACCATCGCCACAGTAAATGCACTTGTCAAAGCTGCAGGGTTAAAGGGGATTTTGCTTTAGTAGAACCAAAAGGACTTTCTCAATAGTAACATTCATAATGACACGCATTTTACATTTCCAGTTCAACAGTTCACAACTGAATAACCTGACAGCTTAAAAAGAGACTGCCCCATAAAAATCTACTTGTGATGTGAATCTTTGTTTCAGAAGCTCGATTGAGATTGGAAGACTTCAGTCCTAAAAGGTGCTTTGTCATTATGGATTCAGAGCTATAAAATCATTTCCATCCAGCTCAAACCATGAGTACTCTGTTCTTAAGAGAAAGCAGAGGGATTTCTGTTGTGGTTAGGTTTTGTCCTGCTCAGCACAAAATCCAGCACAGAAGACAAGACCCTGAAGGGAACAGGGTTTCAGTAAAGGCTGCATCCCTGCATAGAAAGGAAGGGCATAGACTGTCAAACTGACCTTGCTTGAAATAACAGATTTCTCTTTTTATTAGTTTTTGGTAGCGCTGTTCAATAAAGACATCAGTGGGCACTTTGCAAATGCTGGACTAACATTAATCAATTACCCTCAGGCTTCTCTCTGCATTTAAGAAAATGGAAGCACATTTAACACCTGCTGCAAAGGAAACAAGTCAGAAACCTCTAATGTAAGTCCTCAGAAAGATCTGAGTAGGCATCTCACCTAACTTGAAACAGAGGAGATGAGATGTTTTAATTTTATCAATTTTCCCCTAAGAAAGACCAAAAATTTCTATAATGGCAATAGAAACACAATTAATGACATTAAATAGTTAAATTCGTCCTGGTGCAACTTCACCATGGCAGTGGAGCTGTTCCAGTAATGAACTGAGTCCCACTTTCCTTGCAAGATTAATAACATCCTGCTGGAACAAGTCCTTCTGCACTCCCAGAGCGATGTCGCACTCTGGTGTCACAGATGTGCCACACCAAGTCATGTCAGTGCCACTGCTACTGCCCTCCTGATCTGTCCTGGTGCTTTCAGGTATGTGTACAAAGATCACAAGAGCGTTCTGCAGCTCTGAAACTAAAACCAGCAGGAATCCAATGAGGTCGGGGACACTGCACAGCGAGAGTTGTCTCCCATAGAAAGGAGGGGGCCGGCAAAGGCAGCCAGAGAAGAAACAGTGAGACCACACCTGTGCAAGAGCAAGAAAACTCTACAGTCAGACAGGCAAACAGCCCTCAGGCCCGCTGCACTATGCACAGTTTGTTTCTACTCACCAAACAGAGGAGCAGGTAGCAGTTTTCTGACAACAAGTTGCATTAATGAGCTCTTCAACGTGTAACGATTCACGAAGGTAAGAGGGAGAGCCTAAGGCATGGAGAGGAAACAGGCACCTTTCATTGAAAAAATGTGCAGCATTTCAGTGTAACAGGTTAGGAAAATAAATCTGTGACTTAGTACATAGTTACTATCTATGAAAATAAACAAATGCCTTGGTTTAACATTCCAACAAAATACACGCCTTCTCTAGTTTATGAAGGTGCTTGTAATCATTCTTTTAGATAAGAATAGAAAACATTATGATAAAAAAAGCCTTCAACGTTATTATGTACAGGACAGCAGCGGTGTGAATACAAAGACAGAAAAAAGAAAAGAATTACCTCTGACTAATAGTCCTTGGACATTAATCCAACTGCACTGTGTCACACACTATTCTCTCCCGCAAACAGGACATCTGGTTTACTTCTGTATTTTTCCTGATTTTCTGCAGTTTCAGCCCAATTCTACATTCCCATAATATATTTGCAGGACATTTCATTTAGGAATAAATGGCCAGGACACAACTGGCCCTCAGAGTCTCCCCTGGAGGACAAAGGGGAGCACTCCCACGGTGACCCATGGGCACGGCTGCCTCCCTAGACCTCTGTAAGACCTGAGCAATCCTGACCAGCTGTTTTGCCCAATGGGTAGAGGTGAAAGTCCCTCTAACAGAAGCAGAAACAATCACATTTTTCTGCCAGAAGCTTATGAAAATCACTGCTTCATGTGGAGAGTGAGGAGAGGCATTACAGAGGCATCCACACTTGTGATGAGTGTCATGATGATAGCTGAGCTCATTCTGATGTAGCAAACTCCAGAAACCACAAATTCCTTTTCCAACAGAGAGAGCAGTGTCAGCTCCCTTCTGGAAGACTAATTTCCCTGCATCCAGTGCAGTATTTTCATGGCTGTGCTGTGCCTGGGATTCAAGCAAACACTGTCCAGTACTGATGCCTGAGGATTTCACCACTTGTTTGCAGTTAGATCTCTTCCACAGCACCACATCAAAAATCAACTACAACACCCCAGTGTCTCACTCTGTGTTTGCAGACACTGGCCAGTTCCTCTCACTACCTGTTTTCTAAGCTTGCAAAATAATAAAGAAAATGCCACAAGAGAAAGCATCAGAGGAAGTCAAGCAAGATAAAGGCTGACAGAGGATCAGAAAGAATTCTTATTCTGAACAGTTCTGTGGCAAGACATCAGAGTGGAGCACCAGAGCACAATCCTGAAGGATATCTGGCACTGTGGTTACCTCAGTGCCTACTCCTTCTCAGGAGAGCTTGTCAGGAAGGCAATCATTGGGCAAATACTTACACCAACACAGGCTGAATAGGAAGTGGCTCCCAAGCCAAGAAAGATCTGCTTTTGTTGAAGTGAGTAGTCCTAAGGAGGACAGAAAAAATACTCTGCATAAGTACGTTGTAAAACACTTGTAAATCAAGTTCAAATTGTACCATTCAGATGATTACAAAAATAAAAATCAACACATACTTCAGCCTTTGGGGTGCCATTTCCATTTACCAGGGTGAATGCTGCGGTGTATGTGTGAAACACGAACTGCAGAAACAAGAGATTGTAAGAAAAATTGAATTCAGGATTGAGACTAGAAGACCTGTAAAAGTAGAAAGAAAGAGGCACTTACCTGCCAGAAAAAAGAATGCTTTGCCTGGTGCTGAACAGATGAAATGATGACCTAAGAGAAAAAACGCACAAGAAAATGAGGTCTGATGAGTGTAGAAGTTTTTGGTGCAGGAGCACCAGGAGAACTGCTGAGGTACCACTGGCAGCAGTGTCAAAGGCTCCAGTCAGTGCCCAAAGCCACCAGCCTTGGTTCTAGGCTAACACATTCTCTTGTTACAGAGGTGACATGCTCATTTTTCTATTCAACAGAAAGCACACAGACATATATAAAACAGACACATAGTGGCAAAACATTATGTACAAGAATATTGCAGCAAGATTATTTCTTATCCAAAAGAAAAATGCATTTGTGCCGTGAAGCTTAAATAGATGCAAATAAAATAACTAAGGTAACAAAAGTCTAATTAATGAAATGATTGAGAAAGGGTCAGATTGGTTTTGCTGGGGATATGAATACTAGATCTAACTGCTCTAAGATCAAACTTTTTAGGAGTTAATTCCCAGCTCCTTCTCAAATTCAGACAGCGAATAAGAACTCCAGCTTTAATAAACCACAGCTTTTCTTGAGGCCTGACCTCCCAAGCTCAAGGTGTGGAACACTTCCAAAAAACAGAGTCAATCAAGATAAGAATACAAAATATCAAATAAGAGGAAGGAGGAGAATCTCTAAAGCCTCAGAGAAGGATCAGTAATTCATTTAATATTAGTGGATCAACCATCTTTATTATTAATGCCAGCACTGACTCTAACCACATCTATGAGAGAGCATTAAGCTGTAAGTATCAAAAAGAAGTATTTCTATTAATTTCATTACTGCTATTAATGAATTTAACAGCCATCAAGACTTTCATTGTAGTTCCTAGCAGTGCCATGTAAGTTCATGCTGTAATGTCTGTATGGAATAACATATCTCAGGATGTACATTCATAGGCCAAACCCAAACCCAAAGACATCTAAATGAATAAACATGCACATAATTACAGCTACAAATTTTACGAAACAAAATAGTGCCATTTTTGAGCACAGTAACAAGAGTTTATTTTTATATCTTTGGTAATTTATTGACAACGCCATTTCCTACTTGCAAATGCACCATCTACATAAGAAAAAACTGATATTCTGGGTCTGAAACACAGAACACAAGGCTCCAACTTCTTCCCACTGCAGTTCCAGACTTTTGAGGTTGAACAGACCAAACCCAGGCCTTGCTCTCAATGCTGAGTGAGTTCACCTTGCATCAGAAAGCTGACTTTCACACACGAACAATCTCTTGGAATGCTGCTGGAGAAGGGTAGCTAACAGCTTTGGACTTCCAGGGAGATTCTTTAAGGGCTCGATTTCCAGGTTACTCAGCACTTGCCATAAAACAGATATCTTTCAAACAGCTTGTGCTAAAGCTACAATAAAGCCCCCAGACTTCTATTCCCTCCCTCCAACCCTTGGCCATGGAAAATGTAAGCCTTGCTGGATGCACACTGGCATCTGTCATGATTACTCACCAAGGGAAGAGTTATGGGCATGAAAGCTATAAAGAAAGAAAACTTTATTTCAGTAAAAATAACATCTGTGAGTGTAGATGGATGGTCTTGAGCAGAAAATTCCCCTAACTTCCCCCTCTAGTTCCATCTCCAAGTAAAACACTGCCCACAAACCCCAACATCACCATAAACTTCAACCCTAAGCTTTGTCTCCCACTCCTCACTCAAGAAGCCACAATCCCTGCTCACCGTTCCACTCACCAGGGCTGCTTGGAAACCAAATAACTGAACACAAGTTCAGCTCTCTGTTCAAAAAGTGAGGTAGTAACAAAGGCTGCCACAGTTGTGAGGGGTCACAGGAGATAAAGAGTAAACAGGCTCAGTGTGGTTATACCTGATGAACAACCTGTGCTGCCGTGGCTCCCTAAACAACACCCCAAGCACACTTTATCTGTCACCAGAAAGTAAATTCATCCAGCAGCCACAGCCATCAAGGGAAAAAACTTAAATTATAGCAGACAGTTAAATGTGGAGAGATTTGGGAACTCATTCTGCAGCAACAAGAAACAGAGACTGATCAGAGTATTTCCATCTAGATGAGCAGATTATCCTCGGTAAAAATTGCTCAGCAGGACCATAGGAATAAATAAACCCTCAACACATGTTAACAATGCAGCTAACAGAGGAGTCTGCTTGCTTTTCTATATGGAGAAGAGTGTCACTGTGGTATCACAGCAGCTATTTACCACGAGCTATTCCCCCTTGATGTTTCAGTCACACACACAAAATTTCACTTAAGGGAACCTACCTGGAGGTCTGAACAAAACAGGAATTATCTTGTCTGTATCAGGATGTACACTGGACTTAAATAAAAATTTTTAAAAAAATCAGATTAGAATATCTTTGCCATACTTGAATTCAAGGAAAAAAAATTCTAAATATTTTGTAAACTTACCAGGCTCAGCAAGAAGGCTTGTTTGGTCTACAACAATTTGAAAATTAAGTTAGTAATTAAATTACAGAAGAGACTGGGAAAAATATTCCTTTTAAATTTATTGTATGTCTTTTTCTAATAACGTCCCTTTATACAAAGTGTATATATTTATATATCTCTTTAATTATATTTTCCCCTAAAATTTCTCTCCATATACTCCCTGTTGAATATAAAGCACTCACATCCCGTGGGCTGTGTAACAGCACCAAAGCACACACTATGGCAGAACAGAAGGTTAATTTAAAGAAGTTAAAACTAGAAGGTATTTTAAAACATAAAACAACAATTAAATATGGCTAAACACTTATGTTAAGGTTTTAACTGCAGTCCAAAATACCTGATTATTCTGTATGGGCTCACTTAGGGTCTTCTCATTGATTTGTATTAATAACCTGGTTCTTTTTATTTCATTCTGTATTTGAGAAAAAACAAACAAACAAACAAAAAACAGCTCAGATTTCAGTATTCTGAGTGCAATATATGTTATAAAACACTCTAAATACAACCCTAGAAGCTAATGATGCACTTGTTTCTCACCTGAGCAGTGAAAGCAAGAACACACCTAAATACATAACCAAATCACAATCATAGCAACTTTTAAATTATTGGGATAATTCAACTCCGTCAGTTTAAAGCCATTCCCCCTTGTCCTATCACTCCGTGCCCTTGTCCAGAGCACCTCCCCAGCTCTCTTGCAGCCCCTTTAGGCACCAGAACATTACATTCACCGCTACGTTTCTCACGTATTTAATTTTGCTCAGCAGCCTCGCTTCACAGCCCGGCAAAGCCACAGTCCCTGCGGTCGCTCGCTCATCTCGACCCTCCCCGCGCGGTACTCACGGAGGACTTGAGGAGCAGCAGCGGGTCCAAGGCGTCCGCCCAGAGGAGAAACCTCTGGAAGAAAGACTGAGGGAGACACGGTTGAGAGAGACGCGGCGTTATTTCGGACCCTTCCAAACCACGATCGGTCCCGCCAGGCCCGCCCGTCCCTCCCGCACTCCCGACCTGCCCCTCCGTCCCTCCATC
>VZTE01001948.1:1156218-1184907 GCA_013397775.1 Eulacestoma nigropectus
CACCCTTCGCGTGAATCAGTTCTTCCTGATGTCCAACCTAAACCTCCCCTGGCGCAGCTTGAGGCCATGTCCTCTTGTCCTGTCAATTGTTACCTGGGAGCAGAGCCCGACCCCACCCGTTCTGTCAGGGAGTTGTGGAGACTGATAGGGTCCCCCCTGAGCCTGCTCCAGGCTAAACACCCCCAGCTCCCTCAGCCGTTCCTCGTAGGACTTGTGCTCCAGGCCCTTCCCCAGTTCTGTTGCCCGTCTCTGGACCTGCTCCAGCACCTCAATGTCCTTCCAGAAGTGAGGGGCCCAGAACTGGACACAGCACTCAAGGTGCGGCCTCACCAGTGCCATGTCCCCAGCGCTGTGCCCGGGCTGAGCCCGTCGGCCCCGGCCTCGCAGGGGTGGGTGGTGTTTGCTGTGTGCTGATACAGCCCGGCTTGTGCTCAGAAACCTTCCAGATACATGCGTACAGTTGGCTCTGACTTTATTGAACTCGCTCAAATTATAGTTAGACAATCACAGAATATTCTGAGTTGGAAGGGATCCACAAGGGTCATCAAAGTCTAGCTCCTGGCCCTGCACAGGACACCCCAAGAGTAACAGTATGTGCCTGAGAGAGTTGTCCAAACACTTGTGAGCTCTCTCAGGCTTGGTGCTGTGACCACTTCCCTGGGGAACTCATTCCAGCACCCAACCACCCTCTGTTTTTTATAAAACCTGGTGGTTTTTCTAATGTCCAACCTAAACCTTCCCTGACTCAACTTCAGGCCATTCTCTTGGGTCCTGTAAATGGTCACCACAGGGCAGAGATCAGTGTCTGCCCCTCCTCTTCCCCTCTTGAGGAAGTTGTAAACTGTCATGAGGTCTCCCCTCAGTCTCTTCCAGGCTCAACAGACCAAGTGCCCTCAGCCACTCTTCATACGGCTTCCCCTCAAGGCCCTTCACCATCTTCAGAGCTCCTAGCTTCTTTCTGTTCCTTCATCTAAACAGTTAAACCAAGTTGAACCTAGTTTCTCTTCTGGGTTTTAGTAATTTCTGGTTTCATATATTTATTAATATCCACAACATTTTAGAAAGGGTGGACCTTGTGAACTAGAGAAAAGTCTGGCTCTGCTAGCAGGATAGGCTCAGCCATCAGCATCTGGGGCCAAAGCCAAAGGCAGCACGAGCAATGTCAGCTATCCCTGGGATGAACTTAATTAATGCTAAATCCGTACTTCTGAACTTATTTCTGCTACTGATCCATCTGCATGGTCCAATCACCTCTGTAACAGTGAACCCTCTGAGCCTTCAAAAGAGGGAGAGTTGTGTTCAACCTGCTTGTTAGGGTTGATAACTAGCTGGTATTAACTCTCTAGTGTGCCCAGGAACTGTTTGGGGCAGCTTTAGTTGGTGTTGTCCAAAAGTTGGTGTTACTGAGACCTTTCTGGGCATTTAACATCATGGCCAGTTTCAGCTGCTGGCACCTTTCTGAGACCTGAATTTATTAATCCAGATGTAGCCAATGACAGCTGGAAATGTGGCTCTGATAATCTTCTCAAAAAAAAAGTAATTCCCAGTAGAGCAGCCAGAATAATGTTATCTACTAATGCACATTTATCATACATGCACAGAGATACTGCGTGGGCTTGTGATGAAGATGGAGGTGCCCAAAAGGAGATGATGAAGATGGAGGTGTTCTGCACAAGGATATGAGAGATGAGATGTTCTTACAGTCAGGCTGAGGTGAGAGGGAAGAAAATGTGGAAACTACAGGATACAGATACCCCAGTATGGGGTGCACCTGCATAGCAGTATAACTGCTTCCTGCATGCACCGATTTCCTTGAATTCAAATAGACATCACTGGTGCTTTGGATTTTGAGGCTGTTCCCTTCAGGCTCAACGCCTGCTAACAAGCTCTGAGTGCACAAGCACAGTGTGGGGTCAGTGAACTACAAGGATCTGAGTTTAGGAACTTTACCTACCCCTTGCTTCTCATTAGCGCTTCATTAAGGGACACCTGAAGGTGTGTGAGAGAGAAGTTCAGTTTTGACTCTTGCTGATGAACCAGGACTGATGGAAAGTGCCAGCTGGATGGGGACTCTGCTGGGAAAGTCACTGGCTGAGCAATAGGTGTTGTCTGGCAGAGCTACTCATTATTTGCATGTCTGTTGCCTAAAATTTTGGGGCATTCTTGCTTAAAAATCCCTCAAAATATGAAAGTGGAAGCGAGTAAACTATTTGTACATTAGAAAGTATGTCAGGTAGAGTGTGGGTGAGCTGTTCCCTAGTCTGCAGCCTTGGATTTGGAGAGGGAAGGAGCGACTGTGGAGATTGTGACCAGGGTAGAGGTGTGGGAGGTCTTTGTGCCACTGCTGCGGGCTGCAAGTGGAACAGTGAGCAGTGAGGGTGAGCGTGGGACACCTGTGGAGCAGGGACAGTAGGTGGAGAGTAGCAAACTGTCAGCCATTACCTGGGCTGATTCCTTTCAGAGCAGTGCAGGGTGGCATGGCTGCGTTCGTGTCTGAAACCTGGCACATGCCCTCGGACACAGAGACGTGCTTGCCCAGACAAATCCTCTGGGGCTTGGCAGCAAATTGCGTGCCCAGGAGTGGCTGGGTTCCTTTCCCTCAGCTGTGGGAGCTGCATTGTGGCAGCCAGAAAAGGGCTGTTGCTCGGATTTCCTGAGGATGGCTGTCTCATCCACAGATGATTATTCACAACTTCTAAGTTGATGTCTTCTAAACCGATGTTCTTCTCCCCTCCCCGGAAAGTTATATTTGTTTAAAACTCTTTGTTTAAACTCTTGGCTTGCAGGTGGGGAAATATTGTTCATGCTTTGTTATGGAGGCAACGTAATTCAGCTTCTCAGCCCTCTGTGCAAAAGCTTGAACTACTGCCATTTAGCGGGGAGGTATTTTCCATTTTGCTTTTTTCTGAGCATCTCTACAATCTGAAGAGGGACCTTGTCACTGCCAAAGTGCACTTGATAAAAGTTGTTCCTTTTTTCTCAGCTCTGGCACAGGTTAGACAGGTTCTTATTGACATCCAAAGCTCAAAATCAATCTACCGAGTGATACCATATGCACATCTTTTTCCAAATCTTGTTGGTTGTCTCCTTTGCTGTCTTTAAGCGTGATTCAAATTGAGATGTGAAGTTGGTGAAAGACCCTCCAGGGATTTCTGCAGGCTTTAAGGAGAAGTTGGTATACAAGGTGCACAGTAGTCCATAAGGCACTTGAATAGATAATGGGAGATGTGAATGTTCTTTTGGTTAAGATACTTATCTGCTTGCTCCCATTTTGTTCCTCTCTTTTCCTATCTGGGAATAATTAACTATGTCTTTCTGGTGAAAAACTACAACATCGGTTGATAAAAAATACTAGATAATGCTTGTGTGTTGTTTCCATTCTTGTTTTGTAAGTGTTAGATCTTAAAGAGCTCTTTGAAAGATCATCATTCACACAACAAAATTTTAGGGAAAATGTAGCCGTTTCTCTCTAAACTTGATGAAAAGGATAAGCAAATCCCACATCAGAACTGCTGCTGTGGATCACTGTGTGGCAAATTCTGTGCAGAGCATGGGATACGTGTGTCTGCTGGTTTAAAAATAAAGTGTGCTCATCTTCTAGAGGTTAATTTAATCCATGTGCTCAAATGCTGTAACAATCATTTGTCCTCTACCTTGAGGAAGGAGATAACTGAAAAAGAGGCTGGGAAATGGAAAAAAAACAACAGAGGCATAAACATTTTTAGTTAAACCAAAGCAAAAAGTTTGGCTTAGGCAACACGATGCATCACCCCGTGACTGTTGGTAGATGGCAGCCTCTGTCCTTGCACACAGGGGTGCTGGAAAATATTCCAGCTGCCTGCGAATGCTCTCACAGGCCTGTGTGCTCCCACCTGCTGATACCCAAGCTCAGCAGGAGAAGAAAGAATTTGCCCGTTCGTAGCAGTGAGTTTCAGAAGCAATTCCAAGCACAATCCAGCTTAGGGCTAATCATGAACGGGCTTTACTGCATTAATTGAATGTTACAACATAGATTTAGGAGATAGCTGCTGTTGGGGTATGTTTCCAATTGATAAGTATAGGCAAAAGCCTTTCTGACATCTGGTTCACCGGGGGTCTTATGCTGCCGTTTCGAGGCGGCCGTGCTGAGGCCAAGCGGTTTTTCTCTGGTGGCAGGGTAGAACTGGGCGTGTTGCCGCTGTTTCTGGCTGGAGCCGTGCGAGCCCACCCTGCCGATGACTCATCCTTGAGTGGCTCAGAATATCACACTGTGCCTTGCTGCCTCCCTGTTCCTATTACACTGATGCATTTGGGTCTCGCTTGGTGTTGGCGTTTCATTTACAAACCTCGCTTTTCCCATGAAGGAAAGATGGCTGCCAGCCCTGCTTTACCCTGATATTCAGCACTTTTAGGATTTTAGGAGCCTCTCCTGAACGACTTCAGATGGAAATTTAAAAGCAGAACAGCCAGACACATTAAGTACCTTAGAAAGCACATTTTTCAGAATATGATTTTTTTTTTGGTAGCCTGTCCTTTCTTTTTCCTTCCAAAATTGGCTGCTTCTACATATGATTCAGACTAAATTTTCCTTTTTCTCCCTGCAAGTGTTGAATCAGGATCTTTAGGCCAGCAAAAGAGACCTGTGTCCCTTCCCTGCCAACCTCTCTTTAAGTCCATGCATTTCAGCACCGTTTTACAAGAGTCCATAGAGTCAGGTAAGCAGTGGAACTGATTTACAGGTCTCTGTTTCCTTCTCCCTCACTCACAGAGAACCTGACTGTTCCATTACATCAGGTGTGGACATAGCTTGAAATTAAAGGACTGTGTCATCGCAAGAGAAAAATGGATATAAATAAATCTACCTCTTCCGAATTTTTTTGTTGGTTTTGTGAACCAGTTGTTCCAGGTGAGATGAGAATTAAGATACTGACAGCTGTGAAGCAGTCATGAGGTAAGAGTCCAAATGCTGCACTGGGTTTTGCAAAAGCCAACTGATGGACTTTCTGTGCAGTGTTACTTGCTCTGGCAACACATGGGGAGCCCCATCCATGAAAGGGGCCATCCATCTCAGGCCTGTGTCATACATCAGGGGTATAATCAGGCTTAAAAAATGTAGTAGAAAAAAGAGATGCAGTGAGGACTAATCATCTTGATTTTGTTTTTCAAAGTAGCGCTAGTGAGTGCTAGTGAACACATCTCCTTCCATGTCCTAATGCACTACAGGGAGTTAGATTTATTAGAAACAAGGGGGTTTTGTTAGTTAATGTAAGAATAATGAAAAAACCCCTCTCCATTGCTCTTCCCAATAAGCCTGGAGTCAGAATCACTGCTCTCCATGTAGATGTGTAACTAAGACACACATAGTATTGCAGACCCTCAGCAGCCTGGTAGCAGAGCTCAGATATCTCCACTCCCTGCACTCAGCCACATTTAAGTTACATGGCTGCTTCTGGTCCACTTCAGTGCAAAGCCGTGCAGCTGAGCTGGGATAACCTCTGTGGCAGCAGCACACACGCTGCTGGCTGGCTGTCCCTGCTCCTGTGGGAGCTGGGTAAGTGTGCCTCTGGTTGCCAGGTTCGTGGAGCGTGCTGGAGCTGCACCGCTCATGAACACTAGGTAGCTCCGTGGGATTTCCGAACTCCAGACAGATCTGTCGTAACTCTTTTGATAAATATGTTTGCCCTGTCAAGAATTAAATATTTGAAAGTATACAGGACAACATCAGCATGCTGGAGTCATACTTTTGTCCCACAGGGCAACACTGTGGGTGACTCCACGTATCTAGAGGTACACATAGATATTAGATGAAAGAGGAGCAGTAGAGCTGTTGGGTGCACATGCTGATTTCCAGTGCAACTGATACCTGAGCTCTTCAAGATCTGCCCTCTTCATTCAGGCACCTCTATAAAAATAACTCACCAAACACAGTCAGTGCTCCCTGTGGAGTCTCCCATGAAGGTAAATCCCTCCCCACTGGACAGCCTCATCCTGAGGTGCAGCAGACACAGCTGCTGCAGTGAGTGGTGCTTCATGAAATGGGCACTTAGACACATGCCTTAATTTTTCCTTTGGAGAGAGGAGTTGCTGGTAGCATTAAAAATATTCTGTATAATAAAAGTTCTGTCTTCCAGCATCAGCCATGTTGTGATGTTTGCATTGCCCTTATGATGATCATTAGTGGGAGGCTGGGCAGGGATGTGAACTGCACTTAGAACTGAGCATAATCTGCTCTGTTTACATCAGTGCTTGCACAGAAGAGTTCAAACAACAGGCAGGGCAGATGCTCCTTAGGAGCCTCATCTCTGTGCTAAGGCTCTGGTTTCCAGGAAGCAATTTCTCCCTCAAGAATTATTTAATCAGAGAAAAATCTTCCGGTACTTACAGACACAACTGCTGCTGTATAGAACTTGTATTACAAAGAAAGGAACCACAACATGGAATGGCTCTGAAGGCTGAATGTTTTTCTGAAGCTACAGGAGAGAGGCTGTGGAAGATTGTACATAGCAGTGCCACCTGCTATGCACAATAACTTTCAAAGGTCAAACCTTTGACACTTAATCAGGTACAAAAGGCATTTATTGTAGCAATTTTAGCCCCAAGGTATTACTCATTAAATGCATTTCTCATCTATTTCCTATGCTCAGAAAATGTGTTCTAGGCAGTCTGCAAGCTCTGCTATTGCAGGTCATTTCTGTGGGGCTGTGGAAAGAAATAAATTGGTACAATAAAAAAAGAAGACAAAAGTAGTGTCTATGCTTCACTTACAAGAAGGTGCATGTTAATTTGATTTGCTTCATGTGGATTTAATCAGTGCAAATACAGATGGGGGAAGAGTGTCAGTGGGAGTCATGGGTCGTTTTTATTCCTCTTCCATTGCTTGACCTGCTGAATCGATCTACCCCGTTGCTAGGAAAATCAGAATCATGCTGACATGAGCATCTGTCCTATGTAGACAGGAGAGAGTTTATGTTGTAATCTAGCGCTTAAAATTCACAAACTTTCCACAAGTGGCTGATGCCTCACACAGCTCCGTACAAAGGTGAAAACAATGGTGTGGCAGAAGAGATGGGATTCCCTCGGGTTCTTCCGTAGGGGGCTTACCCCTTCCCACGGGTGTGGGCATCTGTGGGGCGGTGACGAGCGCGAAGAGCCGGGCCAGGGAGCCCTGGGGACCGCGGGCAGGACAAGGGGAGGGAGCCCCGGACCGCCGCCGCGGGATGGAGCGCGGCACCAGGGCTGCGCCGGAGCCGGGACCGCGGGAGCCCCGCGCATCGCCCCGCGCATCCCCGGCACCGAACACCCACCCCCGCCGCCCGGGATGCTCTGGCCGGCCCCTGTCCGTGCCCCTGTCCGTGTTCCCCTCCTCCCCGAGGCGGGCAGTGGCCGTCCCTCCCCGAGGACCCTGCGCGGCTGCAGAGCCGGCGCCAGGTGCGGCGAGGCCGCCCCAGGACTACACGTCCCGGCGTGCCCAGCCCGGCGGGGCCGGCGCCTGCGCGGGGCTGCGGGGCCGCTCCGCGGTGCCACACCCCCGGGGGAGGGAGGCAGGAGCGCCCGAGCCCTCAAACCACCGGGGGAGCCGGCGGGGCGGAGGATGGAGTAGCGGGGCGCGGCGGAGCAGGCAGTGCGGGGAGCGCCGCCTCCGCCCGGGGAGCGCGGGGGAGCGGGCAGGCAGGCGGGGATGATGCGCGGGGGGACAGCGCGCTAGGGGCAGGAGGCGGGTGGTCGCCCGGAGACTCCGCACCTCGGAGTGACGTCCTGCTGCAGTGCCGCTGCCTGCGCTGCCCGAGCTCGTCAATGGAGCTGGAAAACATCGTTGCCAACACCGTTTTGCTGAAAGCCAGGGAAGGTGAGAGAGCGGCGGGAGGGGAGAGGGGGCTGGAGCATCCTTGTCGCAGTCGCCCCTCCGCGGAGCGATGCCCGCGGGATGCGGGCGGGCACCGGTGGGGATGCGCGCCGGTCCCGCCGGCGGCGGCTGTCGGGCTGCCATGTGGCTGTGCCGGCGTTGGAAACGGCTTGTTTGACACAGCCCCAGTGAAAAGGAAAATACCGCTGTTTTTCCCTGTGCGCGGGGGTTTGGGAAAGGAAGTGAATGAGATTGCAGAGATTACAATATTCACCCATCTCTTCCTTCCCCCTTCCCGCCTCCCCCCCTCAAATCTGGTCCCACAGATTGTGCTATTTCAGCGTCTATTGTTAAAGGTCAGCTGCAGATGCATTCATTCAAAAGGGCTTAGCAAATCTGCAAATAGCTTTCCGCGCCGTGTGGTGAGACCGGCAGGATCGTATCGCTTCCCCGTACAGTCATTGCCTTATTCGGCGTTATTAGGTGAGATCATGTTGCTGCAAACATGCCCATTGTTGAGAGCGTGTTTGTCCCCGGCCGGAGCCGGGCAGAGGGGCTGGGGGCTCAGCCCCCCGCCCGCGGGTGGCGCGGGGGTCTCCGAGCGGGGGCTGTCCCCCGCGGCCGCCGCCGCGCTCGGGCAGCGGGGATGCTCCGGGCGATGCCGGAGCCGCCGGCGCGGAGCCGCCGCTGCTCGGCGCGGGGCGCCTGGAAACACGCTGGGCTGCCGGCTGCGGCGGGGGGGCCCCGCAGCATCCCCCGCCCCGCCCCCCGGGCCCGNNNNGACCCCGAGGACTCGCAGAGCCGAACTCCGACACCCACCGGTGGATCGGGCTCCCGGGGCTTGCTTTCCCCCCGTCGGGAGCGGACGCCGTTTCCTCTCCCCGCGCGGGCGGAAATCCTCCCGCGGCTGCGGGGCGCGGAGCCGGGCGCTGGGCACGGCGGGGCTCGGGGCTCCCCGCGGAGCCCCGTCAGCCCGGGAGCATCCCTCCGGCTGGAGCGGGAGCGCCACGCATCAGCAACACGTCTTATGGTTGCGGCATCGCTGCCAAGACGCGATCGCCTTCTGTCTGCCCCAACCCATTTTTATGTTTGTGTTTGTTTACTTGCTTGCTGCTTAAAATAAGGCATTTTTCCAAGCCCTTGCTCAGAGTTTCTTCCCTGAAAACACTTGCTGGACCAGGCGGTTTTAGGTGCGGTACAACCTGCAGCCTGTTTGCCACTGTCCTCCGAAGCGCTGGAGCTGCCTGCGAGCGAGGCTGGGCACCGCTTGGGTGGGCTTCAGCTTCGGTCACTCTGAAGCTGTGGAAGTACGAGTACAGCAGCGTTCATTTTGTGAGAGAGATCATTCAAATAGTCCTCCCCTGGAGCGATCCTTTTGCTGGGAAAATAACTCGAATTGTAAAATAATGTTTATATAACTCACAGGCTGTTGAACTTTTGAGGCTTAGCTAAAGAGTAAAGTCCCGAGATCCTCCCAAAAAAGCTCTACGAATCATAAGGGCAAAGGTGTTATCTCATTCAGCAGGTCAGTGAATTACAACATTTTGACTTCTGATGGAGATCTTTTATTTTCTGTTGTCATTTTTAATGTTGTTTAGGATGCAGTTGTTGCTACCAGTCATACAATGCCGGTTTAAATTTCAGTAGACTTTAGGAATACTTTAAAGGACTGGTATTAATTACAGTTATTGTGTCTTGTTTACAGAGAGCTGATATTTTGCAAGTAATTTTAAATGTGCCGCTCAGTTTTATGATCCTTTTCTACCATTCTCAGGAAGGTGGTTACAGTCATGTTGCTTTATTGTGTTAGAGCTGTATTAAAGAAGCTGTTAGCTATAATCCAAATGGCAGAAATTTATCAAGATTTCCTCCAAACTACATTCCAACTGTTCTTTAAACCGTGTATGAACCTCCAACAACATTTTTTGGAGGCCTGGTGCTAATTTATTTTTAAAGCTTTTTTTATTTTTTTTTTTTGAGGGGATATGAATTTTTTTTTAAGCGAAGTACAAAGGGCAAATGATGTACCTGACATCAGAGCCACAAGTATTATTGCTGTATTAGATAGGTTGCCACACTGCAGTTATCATTGCAAGCTGCTATGAGTAAAGTTGTTTAAAATTTGCAGTGAGTAATGTAGGTGGCTTTTCATTGCAGATGAAGAAGGCAGACAGCATATGGAAGACCAAGAGTAAAAGCAAGTTAATATATTGAGGATTATGGTATCTAAAAATAAGTTTGTTCCAGGTCCTGCAGACTCCATCAGTAGATTTAGCTGGGTGAACGTGGAGCCTAAGCCAAGTACGTGCCTGTGTGTTTCCACTTGTGAAGTCAAAATTAAAAGCTGTATTAGCTCAATCACATGCTGGTTGGTGCCTGCAACGTGGTTCTTAATGTTAGAAGAAGAAAAATGATGGGATCCACTCTGCAAATGTTAGTAAAGCCAGAAATTTTGTCAGAATTGCAAGGGGAACACAAACCTACTTGCAGTAGCAGAGAGAATTTCAAAGAGAGGTTTAGGTAGAAAAATCTGTGAAATGCAGCAGTGAGGACATTCAAGGGAGTCAGAAGTAGGGCTGAGTGGCCACCACAAATGTTTTATAGCAAATATTGGTTTAAATTTTGCAACTCTTTTGCTCTGGCCTTGGTAGCTTTTTTTTTTCCCCCTGTGGTCCCTTGTCTAAGTTCCTTCACCCCTGATGTAAAGTGAGCTTTTTTAGCTGAAATACCAGGGGGCAAGTTTTATAACTGCTACACAAATACTTGCACTTAAATCCTTATGATCACAATGAGAAGCACACCCAGAATTAACTGATGCCATGTGATACATGAGTAATCTTATTAGAGCAACAAAAAGAGTAAATGTGGTTCACATACAAAAATGCACTTCAATGAATAATTTCGAGCAGAGAATAAATTTCAGGAAATTTTAATATTTTTGCAGAATATGAAGGTTTTGACACAAAATTACACATAAGTTACTTGTTATACTCAGAAGTCTGTCAGTCTGAACATGTAAGAATGGAGATTTACTGCATTTGAAAGTCCATTCATTATTTATTAGGAGTAAATTTATGCTGTTTCCTCAACTATAATTTCTCATTTCTTGAATGCAAAGTCCCATTTCACAAATCGCTAATCCCTTTTCCGACTGAATAGAAAATACATCTGGTTTAATTATAGGAACCAAATAGGTATTTGGGAACTATCTAGTATTGCCTGGGGAGAAGAATAAGCTGAGAAGGGAAGACAAGAAAGATGAGAGTCATAAAAAGAAAATCAAAACAATAACAATTGCAGTCATTTTGGGTTGAGTAAGAACCCCACATTATGAGGTGGTAAAACATTTATCTGGATCTTCATGGAATCATAGAATGGTTTGGGTGGGAAGGGACCTTAAAGCCCATCCAGTGCCACCCCTGCCATGGGCAGGGACACCTTCCACTGTCCCAGGCTGCTCCAAGCCCCGTCCAGCCTGGCCTTGGGCACTTCCAAGGATGGGGCAGCCACAGCTTTTCCGGGCAAACCTGTGCCGGGGACTCCCCACCCTCACAGGGAAGAATTCCTTCCTAATATCTAACCTAACCCTGCCCTCTGTCCTTGTAAAGCCCTTTCACTGACCATTTTTTTCGTCAGCCTTCTTGTTCCTAAGTCTCAGCAATGGTGTTTGAGCCACAGAATCACCCAGCCATGAATACTGGAGATCCACCACGCTGCCAGCAGTGAGTCCAGGTTGGGCAGTGAGTCCCAGTTCACTTTCCCAGTTTGTGGTTGTTTGACCACAGGGCATCATCAGAAACAAGGAGCCAGGAGAGACCAAGAACTGAGTCTCCCAGCATCTCAGAGGAACTTTAACAGCCCTAATCCACTGAAGCTTTAATCATATCTGCAGAGTCTTGAATCTACTCTTGCCTGTCAAAAGCAATAAGCTGATAAAAGACAAGTTTTTCACAGAGATTGATGATTAAACTACAGTGTTTGTATGAGCAATAAACAGTATGGTCAGAAAAGCATGACCAAGGCATGGTGATTACCTGAGTACACTTCCTCATGAGCCATTCCTTCCTAGCCATAAGATCAGCCTTCCCTGATGTTTCCTGCTGCTTCTGTGGGCATGAGCTTCCTCAGACAACCTGAAACACATTTCAAAATACAAATACAACTTGACTCTGAAATTGCAAAATCCTCTACAAATTTGAACAGACAGACAATTCTCACCACTTTAAAGTTTTAATGATAACTGTGGTGTCTAATTTAGTCATTAGTTTTAAAGCAGCCACTTTCTAAGATGTACTATGTTTTTTGTCAAACCCAGAGTTTCTAAAGCGCAAAGTTTACCATATAAAAGGGAAAAAAACCCCCTTCAACCACTGAAACACAATGCAAATGCTTTTTTTCCCTTTTTAGGTAGACTGGAATTCTAAAATAAGCTTATTTATGGCACCCAAGCAGAGCCATCTATTGGCCTAGACAAAAGGGATGACCTTTTATACTCCAAGAATTTTTTGATGAGTGCATACTGATGCCATATAACATGCAAAATGTGCCTGTTCATAAATTGCTGTATTTTTAGCTTGCTTTTGCAGGATGATCACAGGAGAGATTTGTGTGTGTCCTTATTGGCAAAAGACGAGCAATAAATCCTAAACATGAAGTGTGATTGCTTTCCAAGAACTTGGCTGCCGAGCAGTTGGAAAAAGGGCAGAAGAACAATGAAAAGCATATTTTGAAGGAAAGAAGGTGGCTATAGTGACAGCCAAAACTCCATGGAGAATATGGTTATTGCAACTTCATTAACCAGTGCATTGAATGCAGAATCTGAGAGCCTGTCCTCCATCCCTTGACATAAAACCAAAATATTTTGTATGGAAAACACTGTAAGCAGAGGAAGCTTCCATGTGGTGTCTCAGTTTAGTTTTCTTTTTAGAGTTCAAGGGAAGCTTACCATTGTAATAAGTTTCAAAAAAAGTATTTCAAGAGTGGAATCAGCCATCGCTTCAGATGCAACAGGGTGCTTTTAAGCAGTAGTTTAAAAAAATTAGATTTCTTTTCAAGCCTGGAACCATTTCTTTCTGGGGAAAAAAAAAGACTATTCAGAAGAGTCAAGACTATTTCATTCTATTTTAATTAAGGAAATTCAGAAAACAGGATTTTTTCATGCCTTTGTGAAAAGAATGTGTAAGTTAAATGACTTCAAAATTTCTTTTCAGAGATGGGAACTAGTTCTGTAGCCATACCTGGCTTAGGGCAAATGTGTGTGTGTAGAACTGGCTCAAAATACATTTTCTGTGTCCTTTTTTTGTATTTTTTGGTAGCAGGGCTGATGCAGAGCAAGGTAGAGCTGTAGCTGTGCCCTTGATGGACACTCTGGGGTGCTCCCTGTGGCCAGTCACCCCAGTCTGCAGTCATGGGCAGCAGGGCTTGGGATGTGGCAATGCTGGAGAAATCAAGAGCTCTTCCATCCAAACTTTTTCACTGGAGAGAGGACCATGCTCCTTCCTGTGTTGTTGTGTGGAGCTGTTATGGCCTGATTGCTATCTGTCTTGTTGGGTTTGTAGGCATTTAAAAAATATTTAGTACCGAGCCAGGTTATTAACACAGAGAACCCATTATGTAGTAAAACTTTTAGTACAAATGTTAACCGTGGTGGTTCGAGTAGAACTACTTACATCTGCTCCATTAATCTCGTGGGATTGCTTTCCTCAAGTGCAAAATAATAAATCTGGGAAGAGACTGCCTGTCTCTGTTATCAATATGTTCTTTTTCTGAGAAGGTTTTAACTTAGTGTTGCTGAAATTATCCACTCAGAAAAGAATTTTCAGTACTTATACAAGACATTGGCATAACTTTATGACTTTTTTTTTGGTGTGTGTTAATTAAGAATACTCTGAGAACTTAGTCAAAAATACTGGAACGAGGTGGTTTTAGTGATGCTCTGCCGAGTGTTGCCAGAGCAGCAGCACGTGGACCAAACCAACCCACGTGTCTTTGTGATAAACAGCTCCAGAATTAAAGCCTCAAACACAGTTGTGCCCCAAGATGAGCCCTACCTGTCCATGCCTTTGTCCCCAGTGAGTTTTGGATGGGCATGCGCTGCCCCACTTGGAAGGAGAAACAGCTTAAGAGGAATTCAGCAGCTCTGACTTGGCTGCTTTTAGGGCCTGGGGGTATGTTACACCTGTTTGGTGGCTGATATTGCTTCCTTTTTCCTGTATACCTGTGGGCAGCACAATGTGTCACTCCTGGAAAAAATACACAACAAAGACCCCACGCTTGCATCCTGTCTGACTTCTTGGAAAATGAGCTCCCTTTCCAGGTACTGCTGTGCTAGCTGAGAGCTGCTAATGATCTCTTCCCAGCTCAGAGGATGAAGACCTGTGTGCTGAGGACTTTGATGCTTGCAGTGAAGGGTCTGAAGCCCCAGTTGTGTCATCAGACTTACTGCAGATGTGTTCTGATCCCCACAAACCACAAAACTGACTGCTGGGATGGGGGCAGGGTCCTCCTGCATGGGTAGAGACAGAAGTTGTGTTTTTGTTGTTTGGCTGACTGATTCTTCTCCCACACTGGTTTTCTGCCAGTGTGACTCTGTGAATGACTTCTGGTTTCTATTGATCCAGGGAAAGCTGCAGTATCACATCAGGATCCATATTGTTGCACTGAAAAAGTTTAAAAGCAGATGGTTTTATCAAAGCAGTTACTGTGCCTATGTGGTATTAGTCAAACCCAACCAAATAAACACAGGTTCTGGACAGAAAATTGGGAGTTAGGTATCTAACTCATGCTCATCTGAGATCTTTCCCTGGATCTTTATTTTGAAAATATTCTGTGTGGTGTATAAGTTTTCTGTGTGGCAGTGGGGAAGAAGAGAAACGATTGCCCCGTATTTTTACTGGCATGTAATCTAAACAATAACAAGATGATATAATCCTAATATTTCTTTAAGACCACAGGATGTGAAATTAAATTAAAAGGCCAGGAAAATAAAGAACCCTGCAGTTTGATTACACTCAGCTGGATTATCTTTGTAATTATTTTCCTTGGAAGATTTAAAAATGCATATGGCTTTGTGAAAAAGATTAAGCAGGGAAACCAAAATTAAAGTAAACAATCTAAAGAAAATATTGCAAAGATGATGGGTATTTTACTTAATTTAAAAAAATGCACAGAGTTGCTTGTTAAAAATGAAAGGATGGAAGAAAACACAGGTGGGGAGGAAGATGGATGAGGCTGTTCAACTGGTTCAGCTGCTTCTAGCTCATATAATGTCCTTTCAGTTATAGCTAAGAAACTGTCAGGAGCAGTTATCCGGGGAAGAAGGGCAGGCTGAAAGGAGCAGAATTACACACAGGTACTCGAGCCTCAATCCAGACCTGGGAGCAAATAATGCAAACGGTGAAGGAAGGGCGGTTGTCTGTGTTCCAGAATGAAAATAGTTATTCACAGCTAACTTTTGGTGGTGCACCAAGGCTGAAAAATTTCTATATCCATCATTCCCAGCACCTAGGGATGAGTTTGCTATGCCTGAGTAGTCCCATGGACTTCACAGGGGCACCGCTTGCCGTTTGGAAATGCAGCTTGTTTGTGCTCAGGGATCAGCCAGTTCTCACTGCAGCAGAGCTGTTCCAGGCAGTAAAACCACATGGATAGAGCTAAAGGGAAACTACTGGAAGCCATTGGGAAAGGCCTACTACGTCATCTTGTCCCTGGTCTGCCATGTACTTTTTAAGGTATGAAACATTTTGGTGTAAAAATGACTCCATTTATGGGTCTATCTCTCTAGATTTTTTTTTTTATGAGCCCAAGAAATCTTGATTTTTTTTTTTTTTTCTGGTTAAATTTCCCTTACTCCCCTCTCCTTTACTCATGTAATCCCTTTTGTGCAGTTTTCATTTTTCCAGGTACTTTCTGTTCCTCACCAGTTACGGTCTTGCCAAGTTTAACAGGTTTTGTTCTTTCCTCCTTCCAGCCTGTCAGCTCGGATGGCCCAGCTCAGATTCTGTGCATTCAGTCCTCAGTTCAAGTTCCCTCCCGGCTGTGGGTTCCTCGTGCCGAGGGACTGATTTGCCATGCAGGGAGGCTGAACCTGCTCCTCACCCTGCCCCACCTCAAAACCAGCCAAAACAGCTGCTGCGGTGGGGATGGGCCCTGGGGAAGGGGCAGGACCACACTGGGTATTTCATCAGGGTATTTCTGAGCAGTTTCCCCCACTGAGGTTGCTGGTGGAGCTCCCTGTTGTCCCCAGGATGCTGGAGATGTGGTTAATAAGCTGGAGCAGCTATTTTTTGCCTTGGTTGAGTATTCTCTTGGGTCCCATTGAATGCATGATTTCACTGTGAGCCTGGCTTTTCCTGGTAGGCTGAGGTTATGTTGCAAGTTCTAGAAGTCACCATATTTTTCATACAATTCTTCTTTTGCTTTGCTACCCAAAGAGCCAATCTTTGCCTTGTGTGGGTGTGGAGAACGATGACTTCTTGGATGCTGTTTGCTAGTTCCCAATGCTCCTGAACCCATCCCTTTTTCCTAGCATCATTCTCCCAGCAAATAAATTTGGATGATTTTATTCCCTCTCCCTGTTGGAGTAGTCTAAACTTTTCTAGACCAAAATTCCCATATTTTGTTCTTCCCACTTCTCTGTCTAGTTTATTTTCCCTGTCTTCTGTTTCTGACACCACCTTTGAATTTGAGAAGTCTTTGATGTACTGTTTAAAACACATTTAATTGGTTTGGATTAAATGTCAGTTTCGTGGCCACATGTAAGGCTTTATGTATTTACACTCTCCTATTATCCTTGGTTGCTCTTTGGTCAATGTTTAGTCTGCGTGACAAGGCTCCTGTCTAAAATTACTGAAACTGTTCTTTTTTTCCTCTCCATGCGTGTGTTATGGGAGACCTTCATGGCCCTGTAGGAAGTCTTTATTTACAATGAAAGCTTTGGACTCTGCCTGCCTCAGAGTGCTCCCTCAGTTTTATCTTGTGTGTCCCAGGAAAGGACCTACCTGCCAGGAGAATGGAGAAATTCTGTAACATTACAGCGGTGTTCACTTGGCAGCATCTGCAGAAGGCACTGATGGAGCATCTCATCCTGTGGGGGAAAAAAAAAGGTTAAAAAAGGAGAGAAATGCAGCTGGAAGAAGAGGAGATCCAGAAACAAAGGGAAGGTGTCAATGATGCCAAGTGAAAACAGCACCAGTGAGTCCTCCGTGACACTTCCGTCAAAATATTCCTGTAGGCAGTGCAAGGGAACTGACACCTTTAACAAGCAGATGAGTTGGAAAGAATGGATGCCAGGCTAAATCATCATTTAGCCAAGGCTGCCATAGTATCTGTGGAAGATACATATATAGAGAGATATATTCATTCCTACTGGTGTTGTTTAATGCTTGTCCTTAGCTTTCTGCTGATTTCATCTTCCTCCTCCCTCTTAGGTGAGATTTTGTTTCTTCCTGGGAATGAAGGTTATGTTGGTAATCTCTTTCAGCCAGTGTTCTCTCTTCCATCTTCTTCAGTTTTGGTTGTTAGAGACTTTGTTTCTTTATTTTCCCAGTGCTCTGGGTCTCTATGAAGGAGGAGAGGTTCTAGTGACAAGCACTCTGGAAGTCAGTAGGGTTGCTTTTTGTAGGGATGATCTTGCTACTTGCATGGCAAGCCTTTCTCCAGCAGAAATCAGTGCAACAACAACTACTTTTCCTCTTTTGTTGCACAAAAATGCAACTGCTTACCCCACAAGTTCTGCAGAGGAAATTTTACTTGGCTATCAGTTATGGAAAATTAGGGGAATCTGGACACTCAGTCTTTCTATGAGAGGAAGGATAGTTGCCCAGTGCAACATTTGGAAGCTGTGAAAAAGCTTACAAATACAGGAGTTTGGACTAATCTATGAATAAACCCTTTCTATCTCCCTCCTTAGCAATTCCACATCTACATTCCATCTTTGAGTCATGGTTTTGTGTTTTCTGAGGATGCCAAATTATAAATCATATGTGGATTGAGAATTCCTCATGAAGCACACATCTGGGAAAGTTTGTGCTTTGTTTATTTCAGCAGTAGCAGAGTTTTAGGAAGAACTATCCGGATGATTTACATATGATGCAAGGTTCTCTCAGGGTTACCATACACCTGTCCTGGGAGCCTGTGTGTTTAGTGCACATCTCCTTTCACTTTTTGCTGGATGAGAGACAGGAATGGCTCAGGAACAAAAAAAACCCCACAAAACTTTAGCACTCTGGTTTGGAGAGCTGGTGATAGAACAGAAAAACATTTGAAGTAAATCTCCTTGTCACATGTCATTGATGGACACTGAAGAGCAGCAGGTGCCTGTGGAAAGGCAAGGACAGCACAATCCTTCCTCAGGCTGATCTTTTCAGCCTCCCACTTCCAGGGACTTCCTGAGCAGAAGGTGGCTTTACCCTGTGGAACTTAACAGAGGGATCCATCTTTTGTGCATTTATTTAATCCAGTTTTTGGATCACATTTCTGCTTTTGGCCTGAGCCGCTTTCTGTGGCAATGAATTCCATCATGTAACAAAAGCATGCAAGCTTCCCCACATGTGTCCTTCATGAGGGACTTGGTCAATGTATGACTTATGTTTTGGCAGCCCCAGAAAGCAGTCATTGTGAAGATGTGGAAGTGTCTTGGAGGGGGAAGAAAGGGAATTATCCACAAAGCAATCAAATATTTCTGTGTTTTTGCTGTGTTGGTTTGGCTTTTATTTTTTTTAACATGTTCGTTTCATTGCTTTTGCAATTTCAATTAGATTTTATAACCTTTTATCATGTCCTCTAATAAATAGTATATCTCCAGACAGAAACCTCCAAGTCTGTCATCTGTGTCCCTTTGCATCTTCTAATTCTGTGTCCTTTTTGAATTGGGTGACCAAAACTACCTGGCACTGGTGTGCACTGTGGGCAGTGGCACAGTAATGCTGACCACTTAGTACTTTCTTCTTGTCACCATTTTAACTTGATGTTTGTTTGCGTTTTTTCACCAGTGCCACAAGTATTCATTACTAGGCCTACTGCTGGTGACCTCAGAAATTTGTCTGCCCAGCTGCAATGTTTAATTTGGAGCCCATTGTTTGGTGGATATAGCAAGAGTTGTTTTCCTTCATGTGCAAACTGTGTTGTCTGACACAGAATATAGCTTTTTTTTTCCCCTTCTAATTTTTAAGTGATTTAGTACTGCAAAATACTCCTGCAACGCTTCGCAGGCTGATTTTGTTACAACTGTCCTGAAGAAATTCATCTTGGCAGCAGATGCCAGCTTGTTATTTATCTCTTTTCCGGACCATTTATAAATACGCTGAATAGTCTGAGTCCTGTTGCAGATCTCTGTGGCACCCTGTGAGCAGCCCTGCTCCACTGTCAAATTCTTGTCCTTGATTTTCCATCTTGTCAATGGCTACTGACTCACAGCAGAGTCCCCTCTCCAGAAACAGTTTCGTTTCTTAAGAATAGCTGGGGAAGGTCACTGCCAAGAAAATCACTGTTCAAAAGTGTCAAAATCCACCTGCCCGGGCAGCTGTGAGTACAGCCAACTTCTTCCAGAGGTGGGGAGGAAAAGGGAACGAGAAATGTAGGAATTTGCCAGCTGATGGCAGTGTTCGAAGGAGCCGTTCCTGCGACAACTGGAGACTGGCAAAGAAATCAGGGTTGCACCAAGGGCTGAGGGACAAGGTCTCAAGTGAACACTCTGAAAATGGGCACTGTGAAATGTACTCATCAAATCTCTGAGGCTGTTGTAAGGTCAGTGACCACTCCTAATGCCCCAGAGGAGTGTGATACCTGCCAGTGGGCCACTGGCCACAACACACTGAAAAATAAACCCAACCCAAATCTCCCCCCTGTCCCCAACCCCTGCCAATCCTGGGAACAAAAAAAAAATAAAAACAAAAAACAAACAAGAAAGGTGCTTTCAGGTAATTATTCTTCAGGAGCTGTACACTAAATACTTGCCTCTGTCCATACATGCATGCACAGGATCAACCTCTTTCATCAGACAGCCTAATCCAAAATCTCTAGCAGGTCTCAAGACATTTGTTTTTCTGGCTCATGCAGACCTCCAGCTGCAGAATGTTTATTTGGCTGTGAAAAGTCTATGAAGTAACAATCTTTGATGGATTCAGCATATTGTTTTCTCTTCCTTTTTTGGGATGCTGTTTGCCTCCAGCTCTCATGGGGAACACATCTCTCTTTTCTGTGTATTATAAATACCAGAGGCCACAAAGAGCTGTGGATGTGGCACAGGTAGGAGGCTGCACTGCACAGAGCTTGCCTAAAAGTAGTGCTGTAATCTGACTGCCCAACAAGTTAATGTTTAACCTTGCCAGCATTTCATGTTGCTAATAATTTATCCTTGCTTATTAGCAGCTTGTGGCTTGAATAATACCACGGCTCTGGGATTGTTCATGGAGGCAAGTGAAGGAAGTAAACTCTGGCTCCGTGAGCACAGTTGGGAAAGCAGATAGGGAAATTTATTATTTATTGAGTGACCTCTCCAAGACCTTCGTGTGATGGTTGATATAAACAAACTGGTAATTACAAAGAGTGAAATAAGTAGAAGGCAGCTTTTTAAAACTTACAAGTGTGCTGTGTAAATGACGTTTCCAAGATGAAGCTCAAGTCTATGTGTTACAAATCTTTTTCAAAGGTATTGTTGGAATATATTTTTAAGCAAACTTTTACCAGCTGTGTA
Organism: Eulacestoma nigropectus; assembly: GCA_013397775.1. Classification (NCBI taxonomy): domain Eukaryota; kingdom Metazoa; phylum Chordata; class Aves; order Passeriformes; genus Eulacestoma; species Eulacestoma nigropectus. The sequence continues at coordinate 1,176,735 of VZTE01001948.1, forward strand.
AAGGCATGAAGCTTGTTTAGAAGCCCAGAAATATTTTACAAGGTGAGGACAGAGCATGCTTTTGTTCAGAGTCCCTGACCTCAATTTTAAAAAAATACTTAGTGATTTTTAAAGAAAATATATTTCAGCTTTTAGATACAATGAGCTGAGAAGAAATTAAAACAGGGAATTAAATACTGGATATTAAGCTACGTTAAAATGTGCATTCTGTGCAGGGAAGAGGTAAATGCTAGAAATCTGGCGTGTTTCTAGGGCCAGATACCAAGGAGGGCAGACAGCAAAGCTTTGATCTCTGCCCTTTGTTCACCTCTGTGCTCTGGTTATCGCTCAGATCTTGGGATGCAGCATCACATCTTGAAAGGGGAAATGTAGAAATGCTGCCTATGTGAATCTGCCAGTGCAGGTGCCAGCTGAAGATGCCATTGGATAAACACTGAAGCAGGTAATAAGTTTCAGACATGAATAGTCCCATAAGGCAAACAATTTGTTGACAGAGGCAATTTGAGCAGTTGCTCATCAGTGAAAGTAAATGCTTCACATTCCTGGCTCTTGCCTTCTTGTGTAAAAAAACAAAATCCCATTTTGTATAAGTAGTTAGAGGGCCTGGTACCTAATTCCAGCAGATAATTGTGGGAAGACTGTTTTTTAAGGAGGTTTTGCTTGTTGCATTAAAAAGGTGATGAGATTTGGAGATGCTTTGCTAACATAGATATGCACTATTACTGTTATCTTTTCATCTGGACTGATTGCAAGTCACCATGACTGTTTAAAAAAACACAAACAAGTGATGTATTAACTCCTCTAATATCTCATTGCAGATGAAGCTTCATTTGATCTTAGTAGATGGTGTTCAGCTGGAGGATAAAGCCAAGTTTTAGGATTACAAAATTTTGCACAGGAGTGAATTTTGCTTTTTATAAATCTTACTGTTTTCCTCTAGGGAGGGGGAAGAGGGAGAGAAATATCTTGACAGGAATCAGTTGTTTTGATTTAAGAGAATATGAGGAAACGGTATCTTCCAATAAATACAGATTTTATTAAAGTTGAGTACTGTGACAAATAGTTTAGACTTAGAACATCAGATTTGGTATGTAAGCAGAGCAACTCCACTGAGATTTGAGTGCATTGCTAAGATTAATGAAATATACTTTGTAAAGAAGGGCAATGATTCACTGAGTAAAAATAGTCAGCATCTTAAAGACCTTGTAAACACAGCTATTAATTTTACAACTGGAATCTTATACTCTTTGTCTTAGTCTGAGAATAATGCCACTGCATTCCCTGACACTATTCAGTGGGTACAAATTCAGCTCTTAAATAGATTTTAAAAGTGGCCACAGTTGCGTTTTTGTTTGCATGCTTTGTCCATACTTTGGAACAGCTTCATGATACTTCTCATGTATTAAATATTAATCTCTTCCCTCTTAAGCCATCACCCACACCACAAATCCTGCTTGATACGCTTGCTGCAGGCAGTAATAGCAATACAAAAGGAGCCACAACTGACATGCCCCTACTTTTCTACCTACTTACCTCGGGATTTAGCAGTCTAGAAAGTACTCCTTGGTGTGAGGTGCTAAGTGCACCCCATTTTTGATTGTGCTTAATGCTTAGTTTGATGCTGTAGTACGCGTTTGATTTGAGGAAAGAGGAATCTCTTCCCCCTTCTCTTCCATAACCTCAGGTCTTCTAATTTTTATTCATTCTTTTCAGTATGAGGGAGAAGCTTTCTTTAGCTTGACACGGCTTTGTGTTGATCTTTCCAACAGCTCCTGTCTTATGCCACTGTTTTGATCTTCTACATGAAGTGTATATTTGTTTTCTTTCAAAAGGAGGAAGCCTCAAAATTTGGGCAGGAGTCAAAGGCACAATTCAAGCTCAATGGTATTAATTTTTTATTTAATGGAACACGGTGAAGTCACCATCATTTTCCATTGAACCCGCTGGCCATGAGTGGGTTTTTTTTTCCCCTAAGCTAAAAAGCACAAGAAAGCATATTTGGGTGCCAGTTCCTTTAACTTTTGAGAAATAAGCCAAAGGCTCAGCTTACTGCTTATGCAGGAATATTAGTAATCACTTTATGTCAATGGGGTGAGCACAGAGATCACAAATGCAATTTACTGAACTCTGTGAATTCTGTGGGGTTTTTTAAATTTTCTCCTCACCTTTGCAATTTACTGTTTTTACCATTCTTGCAGGGTCCTGAACCTCTATTTTTAGACTAAAAACAACAATCCAGTAATTCATCTCCATGCAGTAACCTGTCCCTAGGAAGAATCAATCCAGTTGACCAGACTGGCATCTGGATATTTAAAACATAATCAAATGCTTAGGCTTTCATGTCAATTTGTAACAACTGGCACAGACCTCAGGGTGATTTGTGCTCTGACTCTACCTTGTTTTTAGCAGTGAAGGAGTGTTATTTGACAAGCAGCTCCTTTTCTGGCCAGGGTAACCCACATACCAAGCCCTACAATGTAGTGAGAAGTGATGGGACGTGACCTGTGATGGTGAACAGGCTGTCATTTATAAATGTTCCTGTCTGTGGCTATCTACATCTGCCTGGGCTCTTACGGTACATGTTTTTCATGAAGACCTAATAGTACTTTTTGGGTAAAGCCCCTTAGAGGATGCTGTAGCTGGCCTTTTGAGTGGTGGGAATTGCTTCCCCTCTGCTGCATCCCAGCTGTGCAGTGCCATGGGGCTCAGCCTCGCTCCCTGCCAGCCTGGAATGGGGTAGAGTGAGAGGCCTCAGGGTATGGCCCCTTCATCCAGTCCCTGGGAGCAAGAAACTTCCAGGCCTAGGAGACATATCAGGGACTCACAGCTGTTTAAGAAGGGTCTGGGATCAGTTAGAAAGTGAGCAATTTTTCTAACTGTGAGTAAATCCTGCACCTGGAGAGAGGAGAGAACTCAGGAGACTGAAACTGGAGTGGAGCAGGCCACCAAGCACCATTCACAGTTGTGTATCCCAGCACTGGCATAGAAGATGGTTTTTTCCTGCCTTTTAAGTTGTGATAGATGAGGCTGGGGAACAGGAGAATGGTCTCTACCACCAGTTAACTTGGTGCATCTGCGTCAACTGTTTCGTCTTTCATGGTCAAAATCTCTTCTGCAACCAACGTGTGCTCTGTAAAGCAGCTGAACTTAAGGATCTAATAAAGGAATATTGATGCAGGTGTCTCTGTTACATGGAAAACAGAGTATGCAATGACGTTCCCTTCTGCTGTGGAGCAGCATGTGGTTTTTATTTTCTGTGTATAAATCAGCATATTTTATTTGTTTTGTAGAAATTTGTAATACATGGATCAGTGTATTCGACAGGAACTTACACTAATTATTCAGGAATGATCCCCTATTTAATTGTTAGAACTAATTTTTCAGCCTGGTTCTTCAATTAGCTGTGCCATGTAAGCAAATTTAAAAAAAATGCATGTCATCATTAATTACCTTATAGAGGAGTCATGATTAATGCCACACTGATGTCCAGGCAGATCAAGGAACATTCCTATAGCTGACACCCAGGGAACTTTCCCTTTGAAGTCACTGTAGACTTTGACTGATTGAAAACCTCAGGACTATGTCCAGGTTGGTCTTTCTTCTCAAAATTAGTTAAACTGAGTGAATTCTTTCTGCTTCTTCAAGACATTTTTTGTAGAGGACTGCATATCATGTTCTTTTTGAGACACTGAAACCAAGCATACCTCACATTTTCCTCAGTATCTGTATTTGAGCACCAAAATTTGTAATTTTTCTTTATAGGAATGGCTTAATGAAATTCTTGGAAGTTTTCTGAAAGCTTTAGAAAATCCTGGTTTGCTTTCTCAGTTTTGGGCAGCTCTGTGCTGACATGTGAAAGGGAATATGCACATACCTTATAAGCTTACAGTAAGCTCACATATATTGAACTCAGCAACAGTTAAAAGGATATAGGTATGGAAAGCCTTATGTAGGCACTTAACCTTTCCTCACAAAGTTGGCTGCTAGAGGCTATGTCGACAGCTCAGTAATTTCACAGAAGTGACCATTAGTGTTTCCTGTCCTCCTTATGAACTTTAAAAATATTCAGTGTTTACCTCTGATGATAGCAGCACTGCAGATGCAGAATCCTTGAGTGCTGCTCAGTACTGGCAAGCACAAGGAAATATGATGCAGCCTCTTCTCTGAGCAGCATAAAGCTTAACTAATCCATGGGCCCAGGTGGGCAGAGTGCAGGGTGAGGAGCAGCCCCTTGGCTGTGGTTCCACAGAGCCTCTGGGCAAGAGAAAGCAGCAGAAGGAGGTCCCTGGAAACCATTGATCACGGCACTCACAAATCTCAGCTCCCCACTGTAGCAGCCATTTGCAGCCCTTGCGGTTCATTCGTGTTATTTCACCTCACTTCTTGGCTATAACCAGTTGAGAAAGTTGTCCTCTCATGCAGCTTCAAATTCTTGCAATGAAGAATTTGAAATTGCAAATAATTCTGCAGCTGGGAAAGCCTTTTGCCATAGCTGCCGTGAGGAAGAAAAGTGTGTCGGTTGTAGGGCTGCTGGTTTCCTCCAAACAATTTACCCAAGCAGATTAAGATCTGAGATTTTCCAAAGTACAAGTGCAATAAAATACAGTGGAAAACAAGAGCTCCTGCTATACTGTGGCTACCTATTGAACTCACAAGGGAATTGAGAACATGCTGCCCACCCCATCTGACAGCAGTGGGATTCAAATCTTGGTTTGCATCAACACAGTCGTTTACAACAAAAACAAAAGAACTGCTCTGGAAAGCACTGAAGAAATGTTATGTGGGAACCCACAGCTTTTCGGGGGAAGGAGTAGAAAGAAGGAAGAGAAAATCCTGGGGCCTTTGTTCCCAAATGATAAAACTCAAGACTCCACGTGTTCCCTGTCAGGGAGGTTCAGCAGTGTCAGGTAGATTGTGCCAGTGCTCAGAGCAGTGAGTGGGGCTCCCTCTGGCTAAATCAGCTGTAGCTTGGTGCCACTTGTGTCTCACTGCTTCCCTGAGGCTGTGTCGAATACCAGCATGCATCAAAAAAGTAGCGATGATAGCAAGTTTTATTTGCAGCCTGCTCTTTTCAATGGAGTGAAGGTTTTCAGGCAGTTCAGCGGAGTTAGGGCTTGGCTAAGCTTTACATCCACGCAGGTGCCTCCCTGTGATCTGCAGAGGCTGTGAGTGAATAGCTCGCAGCAATAATTGCTGCCAGTGAAATATGGAGCTAATAAATGTCTGCAGTTAGCAGCAAACTGAGTAACATATTTTAAATAGTAAGAATAGTGTTTGAACTCCCCTAAGTGTAACAACATGTAGCTGTAGACTTTGTTAATGAATAATTACAGTGTAAAATTAAGCATATGGAAAATATTTCCATTTCTGTTTTCTGATTTATAACTTAGCTTAAGCATTTAGGGACAGTGTTCTTTCCTGCAAAGGAAAATGACTGGTGTATGGACAGGTTATTAAAGATATTTGATTTTCACCTCGGAATATGACTTTATTCCCCAAACCCTTATGTGTGCGGAAATGTATACATGTGAATAGTTCATCTTGCTTCAAAGTAGAACACATCTGGCTTCAGAGTCCACCTCTGAAAGGTGGCTTACAGGCAAAACCTGTAAGAATTTCAAAAATTCATCTTAAATCTTTGTATCATTAGGCCATCATCCCCAAGTCAGTCTGCTTTAAGGTTTAGTCTGGGACCTGTTTCCAAAGTATATGAACACCAGTAGGTTTTGCCAGTTGGCAGCCTGGGACCTGAAATATCTGTTATTACTTCGTGCAAGTACACCATGCTACAGAATGCGATTTAGAAGGCTGATGTTTGCAAATCATTTATGAAAACTTTCTTTTGTTTCATCTTGTAAAACTTTGTAATTCAGCTGCTGCCCAGGGTGTTGTTAGGCTTGAGAGTATTGTGTTGTAATGTTTCTGTTTTAAAATCACAGTTTTAATGCATTTTAGGAGTTTTGAACTCCAAAAGCATTCTCAGAACACTGAACGTTTCTCATTACCAAAACTGATGCTGAAATAAACTATTTTTTTTCAAAAAGTGAGTAACCCAGCTCAGTCTGTGGTGTCCTATAAAACCTTTCAACTTGGGGGATGGAGTGTATATGTAAGTAACAGGCTCCCAGGCTTAGGACAAGATGTTTTGATGCTGCTGATGCTGCAGAGGCAATTCTTTCTCAAATACTTCAGCATCAGTGTAACTGGCATTTTGGCATCCACTGCCTTACATCGCCCCATGTCAAGTCAGGGTATTATTTTATTTGGTTTAGGAAATGTGTTTGTGCAGCTCCTGTTTATGAATGGTGCCATAGACTGGGTTCCTCAGCCTAAGACAAATACCAGTGGAATCTGATGGAAAATGCACAGCCTTAATAGATGTGCTGGTATGCCCTGTTGAATTTTGTTGTTGTATTTATTTTGCTCAGAAAGAGAAAACAAGTAATTAGCCAAGAAAGCTCACAGCTGCATAGCACACTCCCCTCTCTCCTATATACACACAGTCTATTGGTGTACACAAAACTGGTACTAATGAAACATAAATAGATCCTTTTCCTGTATGGAAAAGACTTTTAGCATTGAAAGGGAATGAAAGCAATGGGATTCTTTGGAAATCTTAGTTACTTGGGTTCCCCCTTTGGGCGTTAGGCTCTAAAGCCCTCTGTGGTTCCATACATGGTACGAAGTCTTCCTGGGTTTCTTGGGGTTTCTATTTTTTGCTTTATGTGTTTGTTCAAACCTGGTGGGAGATGGGATCCTTTTTCTGGATTTCTGTAGCCACATTATTTGCTGCTTCCAGCAATGACCTCTTCTTCCAGAATCAAAGCTCCTCTTCCTCTCACCAGCCATGGAGCCTCCAGTCATGTTTAATGACCTTCACTCCTAAAACAACAGCCAGGTCCCGGCTTCTTTTGCTGTTATCTGCCCCCATTTTAACTTGTTGCCTCAGTTCGTAAAAGCAAGAGGCTTGGCAGCTCTGAGCAGTGCTGTTCACACCGTGCTGTCGCCCCGGCACCTCGCTCTTTCTCAAGCTAAAATAGCCCCACTTGCAGACCTGGCTGTACACCAGGTCTCAGCCACTGGCTGTCACGTCTGTTCTGTCCTCTCCTGCTTCTCTGAGCAAAATGCCATCACGTCCTCTGTCCTTTCTTCACCTACAGCTGCTCTCAAGATTATTGTTTTGAGAAGCTCAGCAGCAATGTAATGAAGTCATGGCATTTATTTCTAGGCCTCCCTAACAATTCTGGTCAGAGATGCCACACCTTCCAGGAATAGTAGGGTCTGCACCATGGTACTCTGTGCTCTTCAAGACTTTGAATAAAATTGAAAGAGACCTTCTGCATTTTATTTTAAAAGGGGAAAAGGTGATCTGGCTTCAGATAAGACAGGTTGGATTCACTTACATAGACTTGATGAAACGTGGCAGGATCTTGCCCTTCAAAACCCTCCCAGTAGGAACAAGGTAATGAATTGCTCATAGAGCAGCTCAGAAGTAGATAGTTTTCTCCTTTAATGAAACACATTTCCTTTTGAAATCTGTGCTTTTTCAACAATTACTTTTCTGTTCAGGTAGTCCCTTGACATCAATAGAAAACCTCCTCTGAACACCTTAAACCTTCTCTTTGAACACCTCTAAGTTCATGCAATTGGTTAGGGAAGTGCTAGCCCAAGCTCAGCTCCATCTTTCCTGTTATCTAGCAGAAACCCCTCATTCAGACTTTCTGCACGTTGCATGGAATTTCCTCTTCTGTCTGCCCGAATATTTGGAGAGCCTTAAACACTGGCAGTGGCTCTGCAAAATTTTTCTGTGGAGCTTGGTAGAAGCTGAGCTGGAATGGTGAATTATAATGAAAGTAAAGACCATTACATCACATAATTCCCCGGGAGACTCAGGTTCTGCTCTCGCTTTGCCAGCCTTGTGGCTCTGTGTGCAAACCTGGGGCTGCTGGACCCTCAGCTTCACAGAGCTGCTCTCAGTCAGTCCCTAAGGGCTCTTGAGGCTTAAAACCCCCCAGCTTTGTCTCAGAAAACCTTCCTTTTCCAGTATGTGCACTAGTAAACTGCAGAAGGAAGGTGGAGGTTAGCTTATAGACAAAGATAATTTTTCAAGGGGTTTCTTCTTCCTATAGGCAGAGGTAGCACATACAGAAATAATTTAACCCACCCCACCCCT
>VZTE01001948.1:1184972-1216545 GCA_013397775.1 Eulacestoma nigropectus
CCCCCCCCGTTTGTGTTTCATGGTGACAGATTTGAAAGGTACCAGTGACTAAGTTAGATAAACTTTGAAATGCTTAATTGTTCTGTTTTTCAAATGCACCCTCGCAGTAATGTTCAGTGCTTTAATAACAGTTTCCTTAGAAAGTTCAAAATGTTTTACATGTCACGATGCCAGAAAAATCGGCTTGTAGGGAAACAAAACAAATATGTAATTCTTAATTAATGGGAAAGGTCACTTTTCTATCCCTTCCTCCTACCTGCTGAAAAGAGTTATTTAACTGTGTGTGTTTGGTGATCTGAAGTGATGCCCCCTCAAGCTTCTCTGCCTGCGCCTCCCTTTTGGTGTGGAGAGTTTCAGTCTCTTATCACGGCCCTTGGCTCCTTTGTGTGTGTGGAAACAGCTGTTGCCACATCTTTATCGTGAGTCCATGAGCAGCCCAGCAGCAGCCAGGGGAGCCTCGCTGGCCACAGCAGATTGTGGCACCTCAGGAGCAATCGTGGGTGCGTTGGTCCCCTCATGGCGCAGGGAGCCTTATCTGGCCAGGACCTGGGCCAGCCTGCAGGGAGCTCTCACTTTGTTTTCCCTCCTCACAGGGCCCCTGTCCCCACCAAAACTGTGGCCCTCAAGTGCAGTGGGCAGTCACGTAAGAAACAACATCAGGGAAATACTGGAGTGGGGATAAGAAGAGGACGTAGGCTGGTGATGAGATCTGAATTGTGCGTGCTTGGCAAGCTGATAAGGTGGCTGAGCCTAATCAGAGCCTGGCCAGGCACTGTTCGGGGGGACAATCGGTGTCCCCGGGACACAATGGGAGGGGAACTGCGTCCTCGCACGCACACAGAGGGAGGAAGCCTCCACTTGACAAAGTGGATATTTTAACTGGAGTTATTTTCTCCAGTTTCGCCGCTGCGCATTGGCAGAGAGGCTGCTCTGAAAGAGCAGCCAGAGGAAGTGAAGTTACAGAAAAGGATCAAAATGGGTAATCACTGAATAGCTGCGTTTCCATCCTGTCTTTGTATGACACGTTGTTCTTACATACAGACACAGGAATATGCAGTCAGCTGAGTGACAGTTGCAGAGAATTAGTCGCTTGCACTAATGACTGAAACCACTCAGAATTTGTGCAGGAGATGCCAACAGTTTCCTCCTGGCTGTGATTCCTCTTCCTTTGCTGCAGCCTTTCTTGGGACTCTCAGCTGGCCTTGCTGTGAGGAACTCTGGTTCTTACATTTTTATCTCAAGGTCCACAAGCTCTTCTGGCAGTGCCATCACGCCACATTTGCCTCATGGTACAGTCTGACATGTACATAAGCACTTTCCTTGTTTTATTTCCCCACAGGAGTCTCTTCAGGGTATATGATCTTTTATCTTCTGCCACTTGATAGATTCACAATTTAAAAAAAAAAGTGATGTCTTGCAGAACGCTACAAAAGGTCAGAAAGCTTTAGGACCTCTTGTAACTGTTTTATGATAAATACTGCTCAGCACTCCTTTGAGCACACCTGCACTACATCTGGCTCTCCAGTGAAGGCTAAACTTGTTTGCCCGAGTTATTTTACTTTTTAATTACATACATAATTTGGACTGTTTGTATATTATATTAGGCACTTAAGAATTGTAGGCAATTTTGCCTAAACCAGGGTCACATCTTGGACCGTACTCCTGGTCTCTGTAACCTGTTTTTTTTTCTATGACAGTAACTAGAGCCAGATGACTGAGGAAGGCGTAATGCTTTGACTGTCCCATAATAAAATATTCGGGAAAGGCTTTTTTTGTTGCTAGCCAGGGATCACTGGACAGCTGAAATCTGATGCTTAGCACTGATTTTTGATGTGTTTGACCCAAACACCCACGCATGCCTCCACAGGCTTCCTAATAGTTTGCTGGAGATACAGCCCAGTCCTGCATTACCCCTCTGAGAAGCTGAACAGCCACACCAAGTGATCTTCTGCAGGCACCTGGACAAAGTAGCTAGAGAAGCAGCTAATCCTATTCTTAGCTCGGCATGCTGGTTATCTGTAAGAGGACAGCCTGCCAGAAATGTCTGGTGACATGTTTGTCCAAGGGAGGGAGGCCTGTGCCAAGATGCTGTGGGTGCTGCTGAATGGAGTTGAGTTTAGGAGGAGAAAAATCTGTGAAATGTGAACTCAAAAACACAGCTGTTGTTAAAGAAAATGAGAAGCTGTTCCCACCAACACAGATATATTCAAGATACAGATATTTTTAAAAAATTATTTTTTAAGTATCAGGAAATTAAACAGTAAATGCCGCGGTGTCAGCCAAAGTTAACTCTACCTAATACTTTTGGCTTGGCCACCAGAGGTGGTAGCAAGCTGTATGCGCAGTTAAATGCTGTTTTTATTTCATTTCATTTTAAACTTAAAGCCCTTTATGCAGGTTAAACATTCTGGGACTTGTGCTTGACTGTCACCCAGCAGTTTGGGCTGTGTGTGCGTAACCCGGCGGTGAGTACGTGTTACAGTCCTCCCTCTGTGCCTGCTCTGGAGCAGTTATAAATTTGTTAGCAGCTCCAGCAGCGGAGCCAGGCTGCACGGCTTGCCCAGGAGCAGCCTGGGCCTGGGGGTCTCCCTGCAGTGCCTGTGCTGGCTCAGGGTGGCAGCTGCTTACGGATGCCCATCAGATCGTTGTAAGCCACTAAGGGTAAAAAACAAAACCAGCAATTTAAGAGCAATCGCAATACCTGGCAAACAGCTGCTCTCTGTTGTCTGAAATCGGGGCTGCTTCTCTGCAGGGCGTTCAGTCTGCCACAGGCTCTGCCAGGCATCCTGTGAGGTGCTTTGGAGCACCATGTGCAGGCACCCACCCCACACTGCTGGGTCCTGGACCAGAACTCCCTGCTGGGAAATCTTGTTTGCTCCGTGTGTTTCCAACAACCCCGAAGACAGATGCTTAAATCAGGAAGCCTCCCCTGAGGTGCCTGAGCCCATTTCTGCCCATCTCCCTCTGTCTGGGTGTCAGAGCCTCCTCTACTCCCCTGCTTCTGTGGGGAGAGAACTCTCCAGTGATAGCTCCACAACATGGCTGGGAATCCTTTTTCTCCTGTATTTTTTAGCAGTGAATGCCAGGCAGGTTTTAGGCTATGGCTGTAATAGTCAGGATGACTGTGGTGGGCACTGGAGAGGATTTGGCTCTGGGATTCCCTCAGCGCTGTCAGGGCTGGGGCTGATCCTGGCAGGATCTGCTTCTGGAGGACCTCAGTCCCTCAGTGCTTGAGCTGGAAATCTTCAGGTACTCCTGCTGCAAACTGGTTGGGATTCTGGTGCCAAGAGGACACAGCTATTTAGCTTGTGCTGCCCTCTGAGAGAACATCACTGTGGAGACAAGAAGGACTGTGGCTTCTGCATTGTTTGCTCTAACCACAAGCAAAGGTGGAAGCTGATCCCTGCGGACAGGTTTCAGCTGTGCTCATCTGTGCCCTGAAGAATAAATTAGTTTGAATTCCTAAAGCCATGAATTTCATGTGTGAATATAATATAAAAAGTCACTTCAGTTCGGAAGAAAAATATTTGGACCCATGAGGCAAGGAATTGTTTTTTATTATCTGCATCTTGGGTTACAAATCCGTTTTGATAAATGCAGACAATGCCAAGTCCATTGTTGTTGGCACCCAAAAATAACAGATAAGTTGTCTGGGGCAGTTCTAGTGGATGATGTCCAAAGATGACAGGCTTTTGCTGCTGATAAGTTCAAAGTAAATGTAGTTTTTTAGGTATATAGGAGAATTGTTGTTACCTCTGGGTACTGAGTGTTCCTAGTCCAGTTACGTAAGAGCAAACAGTGACGAAGTTGGCTTGAAGCCTTCTTCAAGGTTTATTTGGATCACAAAGAGAGTTCCCTACTCTGTAAAGAGTGAAAACTGGGTTGATTTCACACTTGAAGCCATTCACTATGAATGCCTGTAGCAACACCTGGCAGAGGTCCCACTATCACAGAATGAAGGCACCAAACTGTGTATCAAAAATACAAGAAGAGCAAAGCAGCCAGGCAGGACATCTCTGTCAAGGAAATTGATGTCCCATTCATTCAGCCCTACAGTATGTTTTCTTTAGACATCCTGTGCCTCCTTCAGGCTTTTAAAATGAACCATAACAACTTGTTCCTGCACACAAAGCCTGGTGCTCATTTGTACTTGCCAGGTCAAGCTCTTTGCTTGCATGAGGGCAGAGACCCTCCACTGAATCAGCTCATTGCAGGGGGAGCTTCCCAAGTTAAGGCAAGGTTTAGAAATTACACTCCTGCTAATGCACAGAAATGAAATTTAATGCCAAATGATTAGGCTGTACAAGTCACAGTTTGTGCTTATTGATGAGAAGTTTTCAGGCAAGTGGCAGTTTTGGGTTTACTTTTGTTGTGGTGAGGTCTCATCTAGGGCAGTAATATTGTTGTGTAGGGAAGGGGCTGGGGAGAGGCTCGGTTCTGTTTCATTCTCAAACTCCATCAGTGTCCTGCTGAGCCTGTAAGCAAAGCCTCTTGTCACCTTGGCCTCTGTTTCTGTTGATAAATGACAATGAACCCAGTTTCTCACCAGGATGAATGCATCATCAGGCATTTAAGAAGTGCTTTAAGGTCTTCATAGGCAAGCCCTATTCTACAGAGGAATAAAATGTGTTTGCTTCTGTATGTGGTTGTTGCTGTGATACATTCTTCAGCTTTGTCTACCTCTCTTATGCTTTTTCTATTGCTACGAGCAGGGATTGCTCGTAGCTGTTTCTCCTGTTTATGTCCTTGCAGCAAACAGGGCCATTCCACGTTTGACAGTCATTCCCTTCACCCAGGAGTTTATATGCACTTTAATTCAAATTCAGTTCAATTGTGCATGTTCTTTGCTCCCTTCCAGTCAGTATTGGTAAGGCAGTGGGAGATGAATGGAAGATGCCTTCATCTGCATAGATTATGAATGGAAACTTCTGAAAGCAGGTGGCTGAAAGTGACAGGGTCGGGAGCAGGTTTGAACACAATGATAGCTTGAAGGTTCTTTGTGACACCTCAATAACAACAGTTAATAGGCATTTTTGCTCCAGCCTTTAAATCTGCATAATCTAAGGTGCAGAGACTACTCCCCTGATCTGCTGTGTAAGTGCTGCAGTATTTGTGGCCAGTTCTGGTATCCACAGCATCATCTCTCATTCCATTTTCGGTGATTAGCTGGCAGAGGGAGCCCTGGCTGGCCTGAGAGCTTTCCCTTGCTGTTTACTATGATTATAATAAGATATTTGACCCATACAATAACGGCATTAGTGGTGGGTCCAAACCAAAATCTTTGGATTCTAAATGCTCTAAACTTTGGGACATGGTCAGACCCAAATTTTGTGGCTTGGCACAAACTCTGAATGAAATGAAACCAAACATGCCTAGGATTAAAACTCCTTTAGAGTCAGAAGCCTTACTTTCTTTTGAAAGAGTTTGATCTCTGTTGTTTGAAGTGTTTTTTAAGACTTTGCAAATGCAAGTCAGGTTTCTCTACAGTTTTTTTTTTCCTCCCAAATCCTTTCATATTTGTGGATTATTTTCATAGACTTCTAATATTGTTTTCCCCTTGATTTTTGCCTATGTTTTCATCTCTGTAGTGAGAGGAAGAATTAACACAATTTTAGCCTTGATGTTTATAGGCTTCAAGCCTTTTTTTTGATGCTGTGTAGCTAGATGTACACTTCTGTATGCCATACTTGGAAAATGTACTGGTGATATGGTTTTAATTTGAAATTGGTCTGACATCTGAAGCTAAACATCTTAATTGTCCATCTAATGCTTTCCTTGTGTCCACCTAATGCCTTCCCTTTGGAGACTTGTGTGCTGTTGAATCTTTGATACACAAAGTCCACTGCGTGCCAAGCTGAATGTTACAGAGAAATCCTTGGATCATGTGCAATGCTTAGGGAAAGCTTTGAATGCTACCAGATCTCTAGAGAAGGCCTTGAGGACCCTGGGCTGAACTTTTTTTGTTTTGACACTGGTTTGTTACTTGACAGATGACAGCCTAATTTTCCTGACTGTTTGTTTTCAGGAGGAACACGAGCATTTTCAGCGCTCCTCTCAGCAACTCACTTCTGCCTTCCCGAAAAGTCAGATCACAGGCATTTCTCTTAACTTTTCTGTTTACTCCCTTTATAAACAAAGATTAAGGAGACCTCCCTGGGAAGTTGATGTTTAAATCCTTTGAGGAGCTCAGCTACTGGATCTGCCCGATGGGGAGGTGGTGTGTGCTTGCACACCTCGGGGACGTGCGAGGCTGGCACCACAAAGAAATGAATGGGGAGTTGATTATCCTTTCTCCTGCTGGGTCTGCTCGTGGTTCCCCTTCCCTCTGCTGAGCAGAGAGTCTTGTGGATGCTCCGTGGCCGGCAGAGACCGCGGGGCTGCAGCTGGCGGCCTGTGGGTTGGACCTGACCCGCAGCAGGGCCTGGCCCTGTGCCTGTTCCTTGGAGAGGATGGGGAACAGGAGCTCGGGCACAGCAGCTCCACTGCTGCTTACTTGCAGCAGCTGAAGACCTGGCCTGGGTAACTGGAAGGAACACAAAACATTCCTGAGCTTGGAGGGGTTCCATAGCTCGATCTGGGGCTTAGGAGCCTCTGCATATTCTTTGTTTCGGTGTTTGTGAGGTTCGTATTTGTATTAACTTCGGAGGGCTGTCAGGAGGAAGCCAGATCCACTCAAAAAGAATGTGGTTAGTGCTTCTTGTAATGCTGAATCCAAGTGCTCCAATTTCTTGACATTATCAGCACTGAAATAAAAAAAAAAAAAAAAGAGGAAAAATAAGCTGAACCCAGAGTTTGGTACATTGTGTTGATAATGTGAGTGTGGTAGACATCCATAGGCATACATTCTCGATATACATTTATATGTCATGCTTGAGGAGAAAATTATTGTAAAAGTGTGCTTCCTAATGCATCATCCAGACCTTGCAGCCTGAGCAAAACAGCGAAGGCTTACTCAACTAATCTTCTCCTAAAGATAATACCGTGATATTTCACGTCATTTTGGGGTGGTTTTTTTTTCCTAGCAAGATCTGTATGCGTTTATCATACATTAAAAGGCTAAGGTAGATTATTTTCCTCTAGAAAATGCCAGCTGCAATAAATCCTCCCTCCTTGCCACTCCTGTAATGGAGGGCTTGGCATTTTAAAGCTGTTGACTCACCTTGCTTGCAGGAGTCCCCTTCCTGCCAGCTCACCTTCCCAGCCACCAGCTCCTCTGCTGCTCCACTCTCTTCGTCGATGGTCCTGGGGTGCTTTTCCAGGGACCTCTCCTGATCCTTCACATGAGGCTGTGTTCCCATCCCTGTGTTCTCCAGCTGATCCCCACTAGCATCCAAGGGGGTATCTCATCACTTACAGCTCTTCAGGGACCCAAATTAGCATCTGTCCCCTTAAACTCCTCTTTCCTTACCTGCAGCCCCTCAAAACCCTCCTTTCAGCTGAATGGTGCCTATGTGAGGGGCAGGCTGTGCTGTACCCAGTGAGGGCATGGTGTGTGTATGTACTTTGTGGTATGTGCTGATTGAGCCTGGCGTGCTGCTCTCTGATACTGCTTTATGACAGTAGAAATGTCTGCTTGTGTGTAATGTCACGTCCTCGTTGTCATGTTTGTTCTGTGGCCAGCATTGCCAGTGGGATCCAGGCTGTACCTACAGAAGTGCTTTATGCATCTGTCCATTTTAAGAACCGAGGTTCATTACTGTTTTTCTGT
Organism: Eulacestoma nigropectus; assembly: GCA_013397775.1. Taxonomy (NCBI): domain Eukaryota; kingdom Metazoa; phylum Chordata; class Aves; order Passeriformes; genus Eulacestoma; species Eulacestoma nigropectus. The sequence continues at coordinate 1,192,681 of VZTE01001948.1, forward strand.
GTCCCTACGTCTCTGCCCAGGTCTCAGTAGCCAGAGCTCCCTTACACAAAGCTGCCTGGCAATCCAGGCTCATATTCTTTCTTCAGACTGGAAGCAAAATTCCCAACTCCTGTTTTTTGAGCCTCTTGCCTGGTTTCTGTTGCTGCACTGGGTGAGGGTTTGGTAGCACTTCGTGAACTCGCCCTTCCAGCTGTGGCTGGTAGGGACATTTCAGTATTAAAAAAAAAAAAAGGAGTGGGAGTAAAATACTCAAGTTCTGCAGCAAGGCTGCAGTGACAGTTTTAAATGCTTATTTGTGCTTTCTTGTGCGTTAGCACTGGAAAATGAGAATGTGAGGGTGGAGGAGAGCACGGTGTTGTTTAGCGGCACCGCCTCTGTGCAGCAGCAGCTCAAGGGACGGGCACGGCGTGGCTCTGCTGTGGCTCTGCTGTGGTTTAGCTGCTGGGTGTGAGTGGCTTGGCCACCACCAGCCCCACGTTATGTAAAGGTCATCTGGGCCAGGGTTAATTCTATTGCCACCAGACTTCAGCGAAAGTAAATACGCGAAACGTTACATAACCCGAGGGGAGAAGTAGGATGAAAATTATGGTGCCCACAGATTGAGTGGGGAGGGTTGTGGGTGTTGGTAATGAGTAATTTAGAACATCTGCAGACTTTTTATTACTACTTTTTTTTTTTCATTTGTTTTCCATTTCACTGCTTTGTGGTAGTACCTTTCTTAAAAGGCCTGGAGGCAATGCTGTGTCCAGCAATAGGCAAATTTAAAGGCTTGGGTGCCTTTCATTTAGGTTAGTGCTGAAATGCAGTGCTCAGAATCAGAATCCAAATGTTGCTTGAATAATCTCCATTTGCCAAGTCTATGAAGAAACTCACCCTCCCTCTTCCCATCACCTCTCCTCCTTGTGTCCCCCAAAACTGGGGTGTTTATATAGGGAGAGATCTGCCATTTCCCACATCAGTATTAGCTGCCTCGTGAGGTGTTCTCTGTTCCTGTGTGGCAGAACCACGGTGCAGTCACTGGGGTGGACGCCCCTTCTACAGACTGGTGTGTTCAGACCCCCAGTTTCACTCTCTGTTGATATTTTCCCCCTCCATCCCCACAAGCACAGTAACATCAGTAGCACTTACAGTCTCCTTTCCATCCAGGAGTGGTTTGGGGTTTTTTAGGAAAGCTGTAAAAAGAATAATACTCTGCTTGCAGATATAGATCTTCATGCTAGTCTGGATATATTCCCCATGCCGGGGACAGGGCCAACTGGACCTCTCTAATGTTCAGCTTTCCCTTTTTTTTTTTTTTTTAAATCTGTATTAGGTATTTGAGCATTTCATTCCTTTGTTGTTGTATTTCAAGAGGACATATTTCTTCTTCCACATGCTCGGTTTAATCAGAGGGCTGAAAATAGGTATTTGGGGATTCCGATGTTATTTATTTTTCACTATTAGGAAATGAGTCACGAGTAAGTGACAACACAGTCTCCAATCAGAGGGAGTCAGAGCTGGTGGATGCCAAGGACTTGTCTACTGATGATGACTTTTAACTGCACAGTCTTACAGCTTGTGCCTCACCCTGTTTCAGGTGTGGCTTTGGCCATTTTTTATTCTTCTTCCCAGCACACTGAAAAGGGCATTTCACTCTTTGTCAGTGAGCACACGTCCTGAGAGGTCCCGAGTGCTTTTTCATCCCAGTAAATGGAGGGGGTGTCACAGACGGTCAGCACTGCTCAGCACTCCCTCAAGTACATCACAGAGGCATCTGTTGGCAGGAGCACTCACGAAATTACCCATCAATATCTCTGCATTTCAGCTGTCACATACGCACTGCACTGATAGAAAGTCACGTGTGTGGGCCAGGCTGGGATGGCTTTACTGGAAAGATGGCTAAAAAGTCATTTCTCTTCCCTGGGAGACAGGGAGTGCTCAGGATATTCTGCTTCATGCCTATGCCACTTACAGCCAGATCTTTAAGTCCTGCTAAGTTTCACACACCTCTTAAAAAAGTGTATACCAAGTGCTGCCTCAAGATGCTAAATAGTAAAATTGAATGAAAAAATCAACTGTTTTATTTGTTGCTCAGGACTTTTGCCTCAGTGCTGTAGTCCTTTTTGTTATGGTATTGCTCTGATATGAAGTAATTTTCTCTCTTCAGTGCTAAAAATTAATTACTTTTAAGAGCAGAAAGAGCTTTATGTTAAAAAGCATTTACTTTCTACATTAAAGAGTACAACTGGCTCTTAAGTCCAGAGGAAAATTATGTTGGCTTTAAGTGAAAAGAAAAGTAATTACAAGTAACTGTGTGCAAAGCCAGATGAGATTGGCTGGATTTTGAGGAAAATGTATCTTAATCCCTTGATTTGACAGTTGCCTGGCAGTCAGAGCAGGAAAAGAGAGTCACTGAGGTTTTTTTCCATCTCTGTGAGGTGGGAAATACACATCCTACTGCAGAGATGAAAAAGGAACAAATAACTCTACAGGGCAGCATGACAATCACACACATGTTCTTTTCTGGAGAAGCAGCCTATAGTCAGGGTGTTCCTGGTTTCCAGTGACAGGAAGATCACAGGCTCTGCCCGGGTCTCCTCCACATCTCTTGTGTGTGTTTACATAAGTGCTGTGGTAGTAAATTATGGAGGGTTGTTTGTTTGGGTTTTTTTTATGTAGTGTGTTCATCATAGCTGTCACTCCAAGACCTAAACAAAACTGGAACCTTGCCATCCTGCTGCTGTGGTAACACAGGAATAAACTGTTTATGGCCAAATAGTTTGAAGTCTGAGACAACAGAAAAAGAACAGGTAGAGGAAAGGGGTAGGAGCCATATGTGCTTTTGTGCATATGGACATGCTTTGTTTGCACAGAGGAGGAACAGAGGCATTGGAAATATCATCTTTTTCCTAATTTTTTTTTTTTATGTTCTCAGCATACAATGGCTTGAAACCATGGCAGAGCAAGGTGTGACATTGTCCTCTCTTCAAATCCCAAAGCACTCCGTACCATTCTCATTTTAGACCAGAGTTTCTTACTCCCTACACCCAAACAGAGGATTGAATTGCATCCCCCCAGAACAGGCTACAGGCACTTCCAGGTCCTGGATTGCTCCCACAGAATTACCAGACCCACTTGTGTCTGGGGGCTGCAGAGCTAATTGCCACCTCCTAAAGCTTCGCTTCCTCTTGTAAAGAGCAAGGCTGTGGTCAAGCTGTAAAAGACCAGCTTGAACAAACGTGTTTGAAGTTTCTGATGTGCACAATAGTTGCCCATAGAAACATACCTAAGGAAGACACAGGTTTCCAAAAATCAGGGTGATTGACCTGGGATCCTTTCCTATGTAGCTAAGTCCACAGCAGCCTAACCCCATGTAAAGTCCCCCTGGTAAGTTAAAGAAAGGCAGAGCTGGAGATGTTCAGAACTGCTTTTATGGGAAATAAAGAAATGGTATCTAGCACACATGAAAGCCATAATATATAGCAAATGCAGATGCAACATGGAGCTGCAGCCCAATGGAGAAAGAGCAAAGGTGTAAAAGCATGTCAGCAAACACATAAAAATGACCTCAAGGGGATCTGAATGCAAGGAAGAAGAAAAAATCAACATGAACAGTATATTCCTGCTGGGAGAGGGATGTGGGTGATGGGAATTCACTGAAACACCCCCAAATGTCAGAATGAAACCTGTGGCCCTGGGACCCCGAGACAGGGAGAGGGAGAGGATAGCACCAGGAAAGAGGGTAGAAACTAAATGTGTATATAACAGTTCACATTCTGCTGAGCAGGAATATTAATTCATTCTTTTTCTATGAGTAAAATAAAACTGAAAAAATCAAATCTTGATTAATACTGATTAGGGTCTTAAGACTTCAGTTATTCTAGCAATAAATACTTGGGCTTTTGTATACGTCTGAATATATACACATACATTTATATCTATGCTGTGCTTCCTGTTTACTGATAAAACAAGATTTTTAAATGTAACAAAATAATTAATCATGTGACATTGCCTTTCAAATGAAGATTTGGGCTATAGGATTACAGCCTAGAGACGATAAATGTCCGCAGTTCAGTGTCACACACATCCCACCTAAATTATTCACACGCCCTTCAGGCTGGCCTTGGCTGCCCTCAGGACTCTTGGACGTGAATGCACATGTTGGGTCTCAGGCTGGGATAATTACGTGTGTGACGGCTGCTCGGGTGCAGGGGGGGAAGTGTGCGAACAAAAGAGCCTTGACTGGCTTCCAAGAAGGCCCTGGGACCACGCTAGGGAAGTCTCTGTGCTAAGGCAGGCTAACTCTCCTGAGGGTCCTTTTCCCCAAGTGAGGTCTGGATGATGTGTTAGTTTCCCTGCTTAGAGTGATCAGAATAAACCCCAGTGTGTTCTGCTGGTGGGTGTGAGCAAGGCAATCTGCTTGTGCTTTCATACCAGATGGGTTAAATATTCCCCACCCTAAGGGCTAGTTTTCACAAGGGCAGGCAGCACAGGAGGAGAGGGAGCTCAGCCAGTGCTGTGGGAACATGCAGAGCCATGGAAAACACTCGTATTGGGAATGGGGATCCATCCACCCTTGCTGTCTGTGGCTGCTGCCGTGTGTCAGACTCTGGCTGTTGTCGCTTTCCCACCGAATCTCCCAGAGCAAAGCAGAAAGTGGCACAGGCTGGGAGGCAAGAAGTGGTTCTCCTCCAGCAGTGCTGGGTTTCCGTGCTGCTGGCAGGTGGGGATCTGCTCAGGGCCTTCTTCAGGCACAGAGAGTGACTGCAGAGCCAGCTCGCTTTGGAACACGAATGAATTGGTCACCTTTGTGATTCTCTAATGAATCTTGTGTTGGTAGTGGAGATGATTACAGTCATGGATGAGAGGTGGAGATGGCACCTCATACATCTGAGCCTGGGGAGACTATCTGCATCCCCTTAGGTAGCTGGATAGGACAGAAGGCACTGGCCACGGTGCTGGGGTTCTCTGGGAGCGCAGGTCAGGTAGGAGCCAGTCTCCTTCCAGAGCAAGTGAAGGGCTCCCTTTGCCCTCAAAACACACATTTCAGAGCAGGCCTCCTCACTGAGGGCGGCCTGATGCTCCCCTCCAGGACAATCTGAAATGCCTTAGCAAAGCGCTCAAGCAAACCTTTAACAGTGGATATTCCCTGTCTTCCACTTCTCCCATGTTTCCAGCTGAGCAGAAGAGTGAAACTCCTGCTGTAGTCTGTGGAGCAACATCAATGCAGCTTCTTAAAATTCCCAGAGGTCTTTGCTTGGCTCAAGTCTTGTCCTAGATGGCCATAAAATTTTGATGTTTGATTTTGTGTTTGGTTTTTGGACTTTTGCCACATTATGCACTGCCCGACGTTGAGGTCCACGGTGACTTTTGTTCCCTTACTATGTTGAATGCTAAAAGGGAATAAAAATTCTTGTACTTCAGGCTTTAAAATGTCCTTTAATGCAGGAATAGAACTTCAGGTACATTTAATGCATTTCATCTACCAGAAGTGCTTTTAAATGATGACTGCATTAAAAATATTTCCTCAAAATTAGGTAGAGAGCATTGGCTATTTATCCACAAATAAAATTGCAAATAAAAGAGGCAGCTGGTTCAAGGTTTATCTCTGAAAATTACTGAAGCATTTACAGAAAGGTTTTGTCAGGTAATTTGCATATTCATGAGTAATTTCTCCAGTTGCTGTATTTAGTTGATAATGCCTTTTTTTAATACTGTAATTAAAAAATTTTGATCTAGGTTACACTTCAGTTGTTTGCTCAGATGCACCAAAGCAATTGGTGTTTTGTTTACTTGCTGTTTTAAATACAGCTATTACCTGTAAAACATCGGTTGCAAGGAAAACTTTCATACCTGACAAATTTCTGGGAGGACCTCCGAGGTAATTAGACTCTGGACACTGCAATTTGAGAACCCCACAGCTACAGAGATGCTTCTAGCACAGGAAAGGGAAGGATGGAGGAGAAGATGGGTTAGGAGGCAAAAGAAGGATGAGAGCAGACACCAGGAAAGTTGGCTGCAGCAAAGCCCAGAGCCACCGATAAGTCTGTCTATTCTTCTTTAGCCTTGAGGCAATGAAGATTTATGTTTGTTTGTGAGGGCAACAAGAGAGAATTTTCTTCATCAATCCATTCTGCAAACGTCCCTGGCTGGTAATCTCACACTCAGGACTGCAGGCTCCTGTCAGCTGCCTGGAACGTGGAAATCTTATTCCATGGGCAGTGTTGAAGCAAATGAGATGCCAATTAGGACAAGTACAGAAAGCTGTGAAATTTCCCATGTGCAATTTCCTTTTAGAAAAGGTTTCTCCTCTCTCACATATTAGTACTTCAGTGAAATATTTCACTGAGAGTGAAATATTTAGCTTTCCACTTGTATCAGCTGGTGTCGAGTTATATGATTCTATAATAATGCAGAAATCTAAATCATGAAGCTAAGATGATGCATTTTGACCTTATCAAATTGTAGTATTCCAGACCAGTCAAGTCCGAATTACCATTTTTAGTGAAAATGTTGACAAACTGTGTATCTTCTCATGGAACACTTGAGTTTAATGGAAGCATCATTTCCCAGTGGGAAAATGTGCCATTAAACAAAATGTCAACAGCTGCTGGGCTGGAGAACATGCTAGTGGACAATGGGAGGGGAGGAAAAAAAGACACATGTCAATGACACACACATACACAGTTGATGAAATCAATTTCAATTTACTCAAGTTGTTCTAGCATCACTTTCAATTACGTATGCCAAGGAGAAAGCTACAGCATCCAGCTGTGGGAATCAACAAGACAATTGTGTGGCAGTCGTGAAAAGAACAGTCAGCAGAGAAATTATTTGCATTTGCTTTTCTTGACAGCTGATATTTTCCTGATAAATTGCTGCCCTTTGTTGTTCTAGCTGCTTTGAAGAATCAACCCACTCAAAGGGGTGGTAGCTTTGCCCTCAGTCCTGGCTTTCCATCAGCTGGCACAGGTTGGGGAGGAAAACAGGAGACTGAGACAGGAGGAGGAGGAGGTTGCAGACCATGTAGCAGAGGTGAAGTTGGAACAGTGCTTAAGGACATGCTGTGGACAGGCTGCTGCTCCAGCGATGGGGTTGTCCAGAGCTGTGAGTGTTAGGGGGGATTTGGGCAGGATTGGTGGTAGGAAAGACACTTTCATGGCTTGACATAAGCTGATGACCATCAAAACAAATAGGCCTGTGAGGCTGCAGGCTGCTGAGAGAGGCAGAGGAACTATAAAATTAAACATCTTCTGCCTATGGAGTGTGGGTTTGTGCCAGTGAGAGAGGAGGACGAGAGATTGTCAAGGCAGTTTGCATTTAAACTCCAAACCATGCAGCTGTGCCATGGGATTTCTTTCCTTAGCGAGCCCCAGCAAGGAGGAGGTAGAGGGAAACTTTGGCAGCAGGATGTGCAAAAGGTGCCCGTATCAAATATGCAAAATTGTTCCCCCAGGATTTCCCTTCAGTGGGGTCATATTGTTGTTAAATGGATTGTTAAATAGGATTTAAATAGCTTATTAAATGGGGTCCCCAGCTGGGTGGCTCTTAGTGGGCAGACTGTTCCAATTATTTTGGATTTGCCCTCTTCCTGCAGCAGCCCTGCCCTGTCTAATACCAATATTTCAGCAAAATTCACTTTTGCAAGAATGTTATTCTATCCTAGGATCTGGGCCAGGCCTTTATTTCTGTTAATTACAGATCAGTCATTCTTTTTCTTTTCTAAATGTTGAAAAAATGTGTTTTATGTGCAAGAATGGCTGATAAGTGATACACCCACAGGAACATTATATTTTTCTAACATCCGCCTCTGTGTTCTTTCTCTAATTTGCCTGCCACTGTCTTTGTAGAGGATCTGTCTCCTTCCCCTAGCACTGTTCCCTGCCTTTTAGATGTTTTCTTTTTCTTCAGCCACCCTTAATTCCTACCACTGCCACATCATAGTTTGTTGCTTTTTAGTGCTTGATCAGTTGGTGATGTGAATTTTCTCTTTATTTCAGGCATTCTTTGTAAGTCTTCACTAGGTGCTTAATGCTCCACCATTCTGCTTCATGGTGGGACCAGGGCAGGGCCAAGAGTGACAGAGCAGGAGCACCACAAGTACCACCTAACCCCTTTCAGTAGGTGATCCTATTCTTAAAGCCTGTTTAAGGTGCTTTTTATGTACAATCTTCAAGATGTCTTCTGTTTATTTCAAAATAACATCTTTGGCCATCGAATGAGACTGTTATAAGTGCTGAAGTTGGCACCAGGATTTTCTAAATTACACTGAGACGATAGAGGAGGCTCAGTGATAAAATGGTGGTTTGCCAGTCTGAACTGGCTTTATACTGGTGAAGATGTCGTGTGTCAGCATGAATGGCCCTGACTCATCCAGTCCTCTTGAGAATAAACTTTGAGGCTTTGGGCAACATTTTCAAAGCTCCTCTGCAGGCAGGGATCCCGCATCCCCTCCTTGTCACTGAGGTTTGAACTTCAAAGTGCCAGAGCCACCACACACAGTGCCTATTCCACATGTGAGGTGTGTGGAGTGCTCGTTGCCCTTTGCCATGACTTCATGTTTGTTGTGGTGGGAGGGCTCTCCTAAAACGTGTGCCTTTTGTGCAGGAATGGGATGCTGGGATCTCAGCAGGTGTTGGAGGCACCCAGCCTTTGTCTGGGTCCTGTTCCTGCTGCCTTGCAGCAAAATGAGGAGCCAAACGATCTCCTTGGAGTGTTGAATCCATCAGCAGCGGTTGAGCTGGGTCTTGTTTTCCCCTCAGTCCCAGGGATGGAAATAGATCTGAAGGGAGCTGGGGCACCAGGAACAGCTTGTCACATTTGAGCTTTTCATGTGGGAGCACTGCTTTGTTCCTTAGGCTTACCAAACTGGCAGAAGTGACGTTCCTTGCCAAGATGGCTGTTGAGGAGTTGTTTTTTTAGGTTCCATGTTTGAAAACCACCTATTGCCTGGGAAGTCTGAAGACACATCTCTCCATGGGGTGACACGTGTTTGCTGCACGTGTGTGGAGGAAGGGCCATCGCCGTGCTGTGCTGTGGATGAGGAGCTGTCTGAGAGGAGCAGTCTTGGCATGCCTGGCCAGGAAAAGGCCTGGAGCCAGCTCCTGACCAGGCACCTCGCCGTTCTTGACAGCAGGCCTCAGCACAGGCTGCCAAAAAACCACAGAGGAGTGTGAAATCTGTTTTCTGGGGAAGGAGCTCACACCTGGGGCTAGAAACACAGCTCTCCTTCCCAGTCTTTCATGGCTGAGGCCCATCACATGTCTGTCTGAACTCGCTGCTGTCCAGCAGTGCCTGTGCCAGTCGCTCCTTCTCCCTCCTGTTTTATCTGGGCTGCAGGGCAAAACTGTCTTAAATTCTTCACTGGGCTCTTTGAGCTTGCTGTGGGAAGTCTCTCTTGTATCTGGCTGCAGTGAGTGTGGTAGGGAGATCAACAGAGTGTGGAAAACTACTGAGAGCTTCTGGGAGGGGGTGGTACACCACTGCTTAACACAATGTGTGACTGGAGCCCCACAGAGCTTCCAGCTTCTCTCTCGTCTGTGTGTGGTGCTCACGTCTCAGAGGACAGGCTGGGGGTGAATCCACTCTGACCATCACTTGGCCGAGGCAGGAACAGCACCAGAGATGGATATGGTGCATAGTGTCATCTCCACATTCAATAACAAATAAAACCACAAAAGTTCTCGAAATAGCCCTCCCTGGGTTTGTGTCAGGGCATCCAGGAGAATGTCAGCCAGGGACAGATTATGGCAGCCTGGAAGCTCCCTCACTTCGCTGGCCAACATCCTGCCTGCAGGATACGAAGAGCTCTCTCTAGGACAGAAGATGCTGGCTAATAAAGGATGAACAGGAAAGTCACAGGAGTGCAGTTATGTTGCCCTGCTGCGTTTCACATAGAGATGCTATGGGAAGTGTGCTGGTGTGACTAGGGAAAGGTGTCTCAGCTGAGGGTTTTTGGATGTACGCCTCTGCACTGGTCCCTCAGGCATTGCCCCTGGAGCAAGCCCAGGAAGGATGTGGAAGGGGCACTGCCATCTGGAACATGAGCCCTTGGCCAAGGGGCAAGTGATTGACCATCAGCTTTGAGCTGTGCTTGCTAGAAAAGGTCACCACCTCAAATATATTATTCTCTCCTTCTGACCATCACACTCCCAGACATGCTGCTGCTTTGGAGACCATCCCAATGGCTGTGTCCCAGCTTCTTGGTAACGTTTGAAGGGTTGTGCTTCTCAGGGTGTCCTAGTCAAGGTGAGTTAAGAGAATCCTTGGAAGTACCCAGTACAAGCATATTTAATTCTGTACACAGGCCCATCCTGAAGTGCTGTAACTCCTATTTCCTGAGGCACTTATTTCTTGGTTGCACAGTGCTTTGGTTTATGGCAACAGGAGAGAATGAGTCTGAATTTCAACATCTGGGTTTTGGAGGCCTCATGTGATTTGCAGAGAGGGTTTTCATGATCAATACTTGCGAGTCCCTGACCAAGGCCAGGGGGGCAGCTCTGCCCTCTGAAGCTTTTTCTTCTGTGTTAGTGGCTGTTCAAACGCGGCCTTCACTCCTCAGCAGGCACATCTCATGGCACTGGCCAAGGTGCAGGAAGGGCAAGTGTCAAAGCGATGATGCTGTGCTGCTGTGAAGGCTCTGTGCCCTCCTGAGATCTCCATACGTGAGGTAGATTTTTCCACTCTGAGACAAGCCAGCCTTCGGGCAGCTTCTTCCCGTGCAGTGGCACATACACTGCCCTGCTTCAGGGGCTGGCCCTGGGTTTTTAAATGTTAAAAACATTCGTCTTTTATTTCTGTCGCCGTTCAATATTATGGGAAAAGATGTTATCACAGCTAATCCGTGCGGTGTCTCTGGAATTTCTTGGCCTGTGAGGGTTTATCCTGCATTCATGTATTCCATGAATTGGGCACAGGTTTTGCTTCCGACAGCAGGAGTTTTTTTCAAGGGCATCCCAATAAGATGAAAGTGTGGTCGCTGACAGAAACCACAGTGTCAGACTATGGTCTTGAGGATGTTTTGAATGGCTCTGTATTTTAATTCTTGATTTCCCCTGGTATTTAGACAACCAGCAATTTATTTGAAATCCTAAGGGGAGAGGAAAAAGAAGGAGAACTGGAGGAAATGCCTTAATTTAATTGATCGGAATATTTTGGAAGTTCACATGTGCCCTATTTTTAAAAAAAAAGAGAGAAATAAAGAATAGAAAAAATACTGTGGAAAATCATACTGAAGCTTTAGCATATTTTTTCCTTGTTGTTTTGGGACTTCTAATTGTGTTCTCATATGCTGGAAAGGTATAAAATGATACCTAATGACTGAAAAAAATAAGAAATGGGCATAAGGGCAGTCAACCTCGGGATCTCACTGCTGCAGCTTTTTGGCAGAGTCCCATTTCTTGTAGGAAGCCTTTGAAAAACCCTGGTACTATCACGATTATAAAGTTTGTGGTTTTGCGTAGGAAGAGTAAGAAAAAGAAAATGAGATCTTGTACATCAGGATATGATCTATCTTTTGTCTCTTCCCCAGCTTCATATTAAACACTTCAGTAGGCATTTTCGAAGGTTGCTGCGTGGAGTATCAAGCAGAAACAATGACCGAATGTTGTGATCGAGGCTGGGAACCTTAACCAGTAACTTGCAGCTGCGTGTGTGAGTTATCTGCAAACCACATCAGCATTGTCTTATGTATATCAAAGCTGATCATTTCCTATATTGTTCTAACATACCTGCCCTGCTCTGTTGAGGCTGCAGGAAAACAGGAAAGGAGGAGGGTCTTGGCTGTAAATGGGTGTCTTGTCCTTCCTCTGTGATGCCAAAACATTTGTGAATGAGCTTTGACCCTGAAGTAGGCTGAGCTGGTAAGGAAATTCATAAATTTCTGTCCATTCATGTTTCATTCACATTGTTTACCTTTTGTTTAAACAAGGGGGTTTTGTTGGGGTTTTTTTGCTGTGTGGAATATGATTCACCCATAAGCCTGTAAACCAGCCCCCCTCCCCCGTGCTTCCAGCCTTTGACAGCATGGGCAGGGTGAGCTGTGCTGGGGTGTAACAGCAGAAAGCCTGAGAGGTCACACAGAGGATTCACTCAGGCTTTAAGTGTACAGTCACTAATATTTCTTAAGTTCTGTAGCGTGGTACACCATCTGCACAGAGGGGCATCACTTTCTTCAGGTGTCCTACCCAGACCTCGTGTACAGAAGTTCCTACTACAGTGTTCCACCAGGTGTAACAGTCCAGCCATGAAGATCACTGGCTGTATTGCTGACGTACTGACAGCATTCCTTTCCCTTCAGATTTTGCTGCAGAAAGTTGGCATTTAGCTATTGTGCATGCATCTTCTCAAACCTCTGTTTTCTCTTGCTTTTGACCGAAACTTGCTGTTGATGTGCAGTCATTTTCACTCTATAGCTGCAACACCTGCAGAGGTGGCACATGGTCAAGGAAGGTAAAGCATAACCAACCAATGTGCTGCAAAAAAGCATAAAAATAAACGTGAATCAGCCTTGTGCATGAGGGTAGGGGAAAGCTTGCACACAAATGTAGGATCAGATAATCCTGGTTAAATGTACACCATGGTGTAATCAGATTGTGCTGTTGGTTTGTGTTGCTGTAATGGTATTTGTAATAAGCAGCTTTGCTCAAAAGCCTGCTGTTCGTGCAGAGTGCTGTCATCTCTGGGGGTGTTTCTGAGGGTGCTGGGATGTGTCTCAACAGGGCAACTCAAGGTTGCTTCCCAGTTCTGGTGTCCCAGAGGACCCAGAAGCCAAGTGAGGCTGGGAAGCTCCACTGCAGAGGAGGAGCTGGTGGCAGACAAGGCTGTCGGCCCTTTGCTGACCCCGAGCACGTCTGCACATGGAGCAGAGCATGATCCAAAAGTCCCTGACCCCAGAGTCCAGGTTTGCTGCAGACATGTGAACAGCAGTGCCACGTTGGGGTGGCACTGTGCCCAGGCTGCCTGGCAGGGGCTCTCAGCTCCCTGCTCCCGGGGAGCCTTCCCAGTGTGCCTGCTCTGCCCATGCTGCCCCACCTGCCCTGGCTGCTGACTCACAGAGAGCTCATCTGCAGCCCTGTGCTGAGCCCCATGGACAGCCCCATCTTTTTCCTCAGGAAAGGAGTGCCTAAGGCTGGGTATAACCCCCCCTAATTCAACCCACAGGTCTATGTTGCTTAAAATCTGCACCACAAGCAGGACACAGGTTTTCTAAGAGCTCCTCAGAGCTCACAGGTGTGAGATGCCGTACAGAGAGGCGTCAGCAGCTCCCCTCTGATACGACCCTTTCTATGTCTGACGTGCTTTTTTTCAGATAATGGTGGTTTTTGGCTTGCCCGAACAGCCGGGATGGGTTAACAGCAGAGAGCCCTGTGTGAGACAGATTTCCAATAGCCAGGGCTCAGCAGCTGAATTTGTGAAATAATCCTGCCGGCTTTAATCAAGAGAGGAGACTGCGAGAGGCTTGTAAATTCCTACAGCAAAATTCTCATTCACGAAGCAGATCCTGCCTCCAATATGCTTATCTCCCTCCCTCTGTGTGCAGAGCCCTTGACGTCAATGGAAGATTCGCTCTTTCGGGGAGAGCAGAAGACTGAGGTCACGCTCCGCCCTGCAAACAGGAGAATTATGTCCCTGGCATTGAGGCGAGAAGGCTCTGGGCTTTTGCACAAAAGCAAAAAGAGACTTGAAACAATGGCATGCATAGAAAAATAAAAAGGTAGACGGGATGCAGGAGAAGCGTTTGGAGCTGTATCAGCAGGCGGTGGAAGGATGAGACTCTCGGTTGCGTTTAAGGATGTGCAGTTTGGCAGCCATGAATGGTGTGGAGGATTTTCATTCATTCATCCCCCTCTCCAGCTCTGGGAAGGGACATCTGTCAGCCCTGAGCCTGGGCAGCAGTCAGTGGCTGCAGCATGCTGTGCTCATAGCCCAGCACATTTAAATCGGCAACCCAGAGGTTAAACTCCACAGCTCAGCCACCGGCGGCCTCAGTGATATTTATAGATTGCATTACATTTGCTGCAGCTTTTATGAGCAAAAGGTACTCCTCATGGTTAAATCATCAGAAGTTGAGTGTGACCAGTTGTAGTTAACCTCATGATGGATGTTGCTATTTTGATTTTATTCCTTGTATTTGAGGGGACTGAGCATATGGGTTTAAGAATCTCTGAAGAAAATATTAGATTTATTGTTATTATCAAATTCCATTTATAAAGCTGCTTTTGCTGAGGAACTGCTTTGCAGAAATTAACATTTTACCTGGCTTAAACTTTGGAATAGTATCCAGCCCATGCAAATTAAACACTGCCATTCCCCTCAAAGAACTGTTTATTTCTTCTCTGCAATAAGGGAAGTGAGTTCCTAGCTCTGCGGGGAACTTATCGCTCTGCAAATGAGGTTTGTAGCTGCACAGAAATACAGCGTAGTTCGCCGAGGCCAAAAGCCAGCTGAGGTGACCAAAGCCAGGAGAGGTGTCCCTGGGCGCTCCCCGTGGTGCTGGGAGGGAGGAGGGATGTCTTCTGCAGGACAGTTTCCTCCCAGGGCTGGAAGTCAATCAACATGTGGCTCACGCCATGAAGCCGGGAGCGTAAACAGGGAGTTTGTGTTGCTTTCATCCCGTCTCATGTTCCTGCCGAGGCTGTTATTATTCACCATTTACCTTCTCAAAATATTGAGCCAATTAGAAAAGCAAATCTCTCTTTTGGTGAATGCCCAGGGGTGAAGCTGTAACGATGTGTGTTCTCCGCAAGCCCTAATTGCGGGTGTCGCAGTTGCGCCTGGGACTGCCGGGCTGAGCAAACCCAAATTCCTGTCTGATATATTTTACACCTCGGCCAAGCCACACTGAGTGGCTGCTTTTGTCCAGCTTCGTAAACCGGGCGACTGAGGCTGGTCAGCGCTGGGATGGGAAAAGCAGCTACGGGGAAGGAAGGGATGGCTCCTGGGGAACGTCATCCCGAGCGCATGGCAAGGGAAGGTCCCAGCTGTTGCATCAGTCTCTGTTGCTTACAAAGTGTGAACTGCCGGTGCATTTATTGAAATGGGGGCTGTAATCCTGAGTGTGAGATAGAGAGAGAAGTTTCTGGGTTTTTTCCTTGTTAATTATCAGACGGGTGGGTTGTGAGTGTTATTAATCGTAACGGAGACAGGGCTACTCCTGCGTGCCCTCAGTTAGATTCCATGTGAATCTAAGGTCCTGGTGTTGAAATCCTGTACTTTTATTATATTTCATTTCTGGTGGTGAATTAAGTAGCATACTCCAAAGGTTTGCATGCATGAGGGTGTGTATGTCGGTTGAGAGATTTCAGGCATAGGAAGATTTCAGTATGGAAGTCCAAGAAGCTGCTGTACTTCCTTTTACATGCCAGGATTTTTGCCTGCCTGCATGATGAGAGCAGTGCTAACTTAGTGAAGCCCTTTTTAAACTCCTCTGATGGCTCAGGCTGCCTGCCATTAGTGCTGTTTCATACATGATAAGTGGTATTGCTAAGCTTTCTAAAATGAGTATAACAATCTAACTGGTGCCCAATGGGATATCCATCTTGTGTCTGACTACAAGGAATAAATTATGCTCTCACACTGGTAATTGCTCGTGCCTGGGTTCGAGGATTACAGTCCTGCAATGCTGATGATTAGAACTGGTCTCCCTCTTCTGTGCACAGATGCTCCCTGTGATCCACTTCAGTGTCTGCCTCGGCTTCTCCAGATTGATTGCTCTTTGCAAAAGAAGGAAGACACAATTCTGCAAAAGCTTTGCAGGCAGCTAGGACCTGATTTAAATTCTGAATGTAACTTCTGATGTCTTCTAGGTGGTTTAAAGAAGTATTCCTGGACATTTTTAGTGGTTCTGAAAATGGGATGGGTCATAGAAAAACAGCATTCAAAAAGAAATACCTTCAGAAAATACAGAAGTATTCAAAAAACCTGTAAAAGTTCATGTAAAATAAGGTCTATTCTGAATGGAAGAAGCAGAAATAACTACGAATTCTTTCTCCTTAAAATAAATTCCCTGAGCTCCTTAACAAGACTGGTGACAAAGCAACGTACGAAGTTCTGCTCTACGCTTCACTGCCTATTTTCTCACCCTCAGCTTAAAAATAACAGCACTGTAGCACCTTCTGTTTTCTCGTGACGTCTACACACACTTTATGAATAATCTTTAGGGGGAACGCTGTGCTTGATCTCTGATTGGGATTTTCCCGTCTCACCGGGTGTTGACTTAACCCTGCTTCCAAGAAGTCAAGAGTAAAACACCCATTGATTTCGGTGCGAGCAGATTTTGACTTTTCAGAAATGCTCAGCCATATGTGTTCTCGTTTTGGAAGTATCATGTGGTTGCATTTGGCCCATGTCGTGTTTTAGTCGCTCAGAAAGAACACGCAGAGTTCCAGCCTGTCCTTACCTGCCCTCGCGACTGCAAGAGCTGAGGGCCTTGGGGAGGTTTTGAGGGCCAAAGGTTTTGCTGTTGTCCTGTTTTGGGGTTTTGCTTGTTTGTTTGTTTTCCTTCCCAAATTTCAAGAAAACATTTCTATTCTAAGACAAAGGGAATACAAACATTTCTAATGTGCTGTGAAAGATAAATCTGAGAAAAAAAAAAAAGTTTGAACTCAGCCTACATGTTTCATTTGGGAATGAATGGTAACAACAACTTTATTTTATTCCTTATGATATAATGTAGTATTTTAAAAGGGGTAAAAATAGTTTGGAATCAGAAGTTGAAACACAATTTTAATCTTACTGGAGACCTTTTAACTTTCCTTCATTTAAAAATAAAATGTTATCAGAAGTGACACATCTGTGAAACATTTACTTTTGGCTGATTGGTATTTTCTGGTGAAAAATGTTTCACTGAAAATTTCTATCTGGCTTTAGGATTTCTCAGTCTTTAATGTATTTACACCCATCAAAATCAAAGGGAGGCTTAGGAAATGTTCTTGGTTCCTGTTATATGCTGGGAACTGATTGAGGGCAAGATGAAGGGCTCAGAGCTGAGATGCTGTGGAGCTTTAGGTGGGATGAACCTGCAGGCATGGATCAGAGCCTGTTGGGATAATGGGATTTTCAGCAGCTGTGAATTAGGAGCACAGCCCATTAAACCTGCTGTTCTCCAAGGGTAATAGTCCCTGGCAGAGGGGCTGGGTGAGCAGACCTGTATCTGCCATCTCCGAGTCCATCTGTGATCACAGAGCCCTTACTTTCACAAGGTGTTTACACAGCCTAACTCTTTGCCTAAAATAACGTGAGAAATCTGAGCTAGAAGAAGGACTTCAAACTAATCCTCCCTGGGTCGGGGGTTAATGTCCTTTCCCCTGGATTGTCTTTCCTTGTACCATCCCTATCCTCCCATCTGCTTAGTCATCTGTAAGCTGAGCATGGTAGGGAGAGCTCCTCTCTGGCCAAGGTTATAAGCAAATTAAGAAGACCAATGCAATTAATCTGTGCTTTCTCCCACATTCCTTGTGCTGTGTCCTGCTGTCACCATGTGTTCTCCACTGTAGTCACTGAGGGATTTTTGTTGGACACAGTACAGCTTTTGAGCATGTTTCCTGATCTAGATCTGCTGGTTAAAGGATTTGCTGTCCCCCTCACATGATGATGGCACGTACCATCAAGGTTTCCCATGACTTCGTGAAAAAAATAATTGCAGTCTTTGTGTCATATGGTTGTTCTGGTTTAAAAACACTGGTTTGAGCAATGTGAGTTGGAAGGGGAGTCAGCCTGTGACTTTGAAAATGTGCAAATCACCCGAAAGAAATTTGTCTCAGACATTTTTATGGTATTTCAGTTGGAGTTCCACGAAAAGTACAAAAAATAACACTTTTCCTAAAAACAAGGTCCCAAAACAAACAAACCCATAATAAATAAAGGCTTGCCAAGAGTCATAAAAATCTTAAACTGTGATTTAATATCCTGTCTCTCTTTTGTCTAAGTGGAAAAGGTCATATAGATGAAAGACATCTGCTGTTGTATCTCTCTTGGATTTCAGGGCAAGACCAAAGTCCTGTTCCTGGTTTGGTTTTTTGTGTATGTGTGTGTGAGCAAATTGCCATAAATTCCTTCTATTCAGTTGTCTTGATGTGTCAGCTCTTGAAGAGTGTGAACAGGTCTGTGGCCAGTGATTTCAAATGGAAAATCCATTGTGTTTTATGCATGCCTGTTGCAGTCCATTCCTAGAGGCGTTTCCCTGAAAGGAGGGAAGAGAAGAGCAAGAAGCTCCAAGCCCCTATTCCTAGGGCTGCTTTCAGGAGTAGGAAGGATGTGGAGGGGTAGCAGTTCAGTGTGCAACAGGTCAGAGAGAGAAGGTGTTGTCAGAGGCTGGTAGTCAACAAGAGGTGAAAAGAGGGCAAAAGTGGAAAATAGAATGAGTAGTTAATGCTGGAAATGATAGAGATGGGTAGAAGACAGAAAAACAAGAGATGTCAAGGTGAAAGTGAGGAAAAACACCTGGTCTGATTTGCTCTTAATTTTTCATTGTTCTTTCCATCGTCATGTTTATTTTTTTTTTATTTAATTTTATTGAATCTGTTTGAAATGCAGTCAGCTCTGGACAGCAGTGCATTTGCAGTCCTTGTTTGTTCCTGGCAACTTTTAATGTTTTTTCAGTAATACCAGCCCATTTTGAAAAATGGGCCTTCCTCAGATAGCAGTTGTGTTTATGAGTGGGAAAACTGTGACCCTCTGAAGCCGCAGGGGATGAAATCCTAACCCTTGCTGAAGGCAAAGGCATCATCTCCAGTGACAGCAACGGGTTCAGGATGTCACGGGGAGTGCTTTTGGCTGCTGCACTGAGCTGAAAGCTCTTCGGGGATGGGATCTGTGTTCATGTGTTGCCTCGTACAAAGAGGTCCTGAATTTTTTGGCCTCCAGGCACTGCAGAAAAGAAAATGCTAAGTTGTCCTGTGAGCAGTGGAAGTAATTAAACATCGATGCCATTGGATCCTCAGGTGTCTGGTAAAGGGCGAGTGTCAGGCTTTTCTCAGCAGATCTTTTTGCTCTCTCCAGCTGCTTGTTCTCTCAGCAGTAGGAAGGTGATGTGCAACCCCCTGGACAAGTGACCAGCCATTTGGAGTTGGTGGAGGGGATCCACACCTGTGTGTGTTCTCTCTCCAGAGCTGGGCAGCTTAAAACAAATTTAAGAACGTTTTTCCCGCTAGCATCTAGCAGCCCTAGTTTTCTTATGTCCTCTGACAATATCAACTGGAAAACTTCTCGAGAAGAATGGGTCTGGTTTTATTTTGTTGTTTTTTTTTTTTTCTTTCCCTAGTTAAAGCTGGGCATTTAAACTGCCTGTGATAATTTCTTTTCCCAGTTGCCCATGTGGAGTGTCTCAACAGCACTGTAAAAGTCATGCTAATTTATGTGACGGCAAAATTAATCTTTAAGCTGGAAAAGCTTTCGCTCTTTTTGTTTGCAAAATGCTTTTATGTCTTTTAAGTAGAGGGCACTGCTGAAAAGCCAAGGGTTGTGTTGGTTTTATTATTTTTATTAATATATTTTAAAAGCAACTCAGAAAGATTTTACTTGGTATCTGAAGCCAAAGCAGCAAAGCGCAAACAGCTTTGTCATCTACTAACTTGGAGAATGTGAAACAAAATAGATGCACCTTCTACTGTTTGGTTTTTTTCCCCCATCTTTGTTTCTCTGCTTCTGCGAGATAAACATTTCTTTTTTATTAATTTAGAACATTGCCTTTTTAGGCATAAAATACAAAGAATTTATTTTTATTTTTACTATCACTGTAAGCACTCTTCCACATCTCCCACATTATGCTCCCATGTAAAACTTCCGTACCAGGAAGCCTTGGAAAACAGCACTTACTCCAGAAAAACTCTGCACTTACAGTTTTGTCCAGAGGGGACTTCTCAGTTAGGGTCCTTACCCCTCCCGCTCTCAAGGGGCTTGTTGAAGGGTTTGCTGGCATTTGTAGTTCCCAATAAAATCAGCTGGAGTTGTAGGTGCTGGACTAGAGACTGTTGGGGTTGAGAACTAGTTCTGCTCTTGGGACACTAGTCAGGCTTTAGGGCATCACTGCCTGCATTTCAGGAGGATTAACTATAGAAAAGCATAGAAAATAACTGAAGATCCTAGTAAGACTGAAAGTCTAGCCTTTACCTTGAAAAAAAATCCCGTGTCTTCATGCCTATGGAGGCACTTGTATGTTTGCTGGAGACAGGGGGAGGTTGTTAAATCCAGTCATTCCACCAAAGATGGAAATCACAGCCAGGACAATCCTGCTTCCACCTGCTACCCTGACACCCCGTGTCCCCTGTTGGAGAGGCTGAGGGTGGGTCTGTGCTGTGCGAGGTGCAGGAAGGTCCACAGGCACACAGAGAGCCCATGCCAAGCAGCTGCTGGAGCTCTGGCCTCCCTGCCTCCTCTTGTTTCTGCATGTTTTTCCCATAAGCACTGTTTTCAGCTGGGGTCCTGTTTGTGTTGTCATTTTAAAATGTATTTTGGAATGTTAACTTCAGCCAGCTGAAATGATTTCCTTTTTGCCCCCTTACTGAGAGGGTTTATAAATATCGAGTTACACAGGAAGCAAATTCTCCCGTTATCAGATTGTTCTGTAGTCACTTTTCTTTTCCTCAAAAGCATAATGGTGAACTTTATCAGTGCTCAGTCATTTGTTTCCGATTAAACACTAGTGATTAAGATGCTGTTTGGCTCACTGGGAAGAGTTACTGACCTGTTTTGTCTGTAAATGTATCTTTAAATTAGGAGACACCTGAAACTGGTAGGAAGTGGGTATTAATTGGGTTCAAGTTCCATGAGCACAGATTGCAGTTTCCCAGTGGGATGTGGTAAATCGCCGTCACTAAGATAATATTAATTACATTATCTCCCAGAATGGTCCCAGGAGGTGCTAAAATAGCACATGTGCCGCTTGGGCTTAGATGCTTAGACACGAAGATCAGTGTTTGCTGCCGTGTTGCTCAGCACAGTGCGGAGCGTGTTGCGTCACTGGGGAGGTCGGATGAGATAAGGAGGCTTGGATTTTCTGGGTAGTTGCTTGGAGTTTTTCTCTCATGAGTTTGAAAATCAGACTATTATCTAAAGCAACAGCTGAATTTCTTTTTTTTTCTGCCCTGACACCTGACAAGGAATGATAATAGCAAGCCTAAAAAATGGATTTCATAAAACACCTGAACAGAAAGTGTTTCTTGCTGCAGAGATTGTGACTTCCTTGTAGATCTGTTCAGCTCTAGAGTGACTCCAAGTGCCACACAAGCAGTACACACTTTGTTTATCAGAATCACGCTCAGTGCTGCTGGCTTTATACCCAGTGATGCCCTTGGCATTGCAGTGCTCTGCCCTGTACCTCCAGCATTGTTACAGGTTGTGTGGGCTGCACCCTGACCACTGCCCTTTCCAAAGCTGCAGCTCACAGGCCTTTGCTTCAAAAGCCCCTCTATTCGTTTTGCTCAGCTGGTAGGACATGGGCCATGGGCCCTGCAGGGACGGTTGTCTGTCCGGTGCCCATGTGAAGGTCAGACCATCCTCACACTGGAAATGCTGAGCCAGATGCCTCCCTTGGCCCTTGAGGACCATGTTTAGACTTTTTACCCTCTGAGGACCCAGCAGCCTGGGTATTGATTCAGGGCAGAAGCAAGAAGCAAACAAATGTACCGTTCCATGATGTCTTGTCATGAGCTTCTCCATTGGCAATTGAAGTTTAGCAAGCTGGATTCATGCGGGATGGAAGCCTGGCGTTGGAGATGGATTAACTCTGACCTGATAATCAGACTCTTCTGTCTGGGCTAGAAAAAAAAAGGACCTGGTGGTTTGTTAGGGACATGCTGGCAGACACTTAAAGACAGCAGTGCTGAAGGCACCATTATAATTAGCTCAGCCAGAGACTGAGCACATAGATTGACTTGAAAACCAGTGTGGCTGTTCCACGGTCGTCATGACCTCTGTAGAAAACACTGCTGAAAGAATACTTAGACTTTAGTCACCTAATTCAGTGTTACACATCCTTGTTAGCAGTGTTATATGTTACCACTGTTAATTAAAGGTATCGGCATGCCCCATAATGAGGGGAATGACTTACCCTGTAAGAAGTCATGTTATGGTTCTCAAAAACGGACTGGTAGGTTGACCCTGTGTTTGTTAATGTTCAGAAAGTGTTTCTTCCTTGTTTATGAAGCCTAAATTAAACACCAGAGGGGTTCACATATATTGAGATGAAGGGGAAAGATGTGCCCTACAGTCTCTTTCACAACTGCTCAAAACTAACATAACCACCTTAAAACAAAGGGAAGCTTTCATCCTTGTTCCTACAGCTACACATGAAAATCTGAATTGAAATGAGATTGAGCAACAGGAAGAAAATAAATAAGTAGACCTCATTCTTCCCCATGGAAGTTGTTTCAATAAAAAAGTATTAGCCACCTTCAGAAAATGTCACTAACTGGGTGAAAGTGGTCCCCTTGTACTTCCCAGTTTCCTTGCTCCTCCCATGATGACAATTTCCACTGAGAGACGCATTGTTGAACCAGAGTTGTGCAGGACAATGAAAGAGGGGCATTTTCTGGAGAGGGAAAATGTAAAGAAATTTTTTGCTTTTTGTAATATGTTCCAGTATTATTTTTTTTTCCCATTGCTATTTTTCTTCAAAATGAGAGGAAACAAGTGCAGGCTGATTTTTATGGTGCAATTCACACTCCTCCAATTTTTTTTATTTTTTATGCTTGTATATGCAAAGATCTAGATCTGAATTTTTTTATTAAATACAAGCAAACAATCTTTCTTTCCAAAGTGAGCAAGGTAATCTGTGTCCGCTCGACTGGGCCCAGAAGGTTCTGGTTTGTGCTGGAGTCAGCAGCAGTTTCCTACAGTGACTTCGTTTGACCTGTGCTGCTCTGACGGGCTGGGGCTGGCAACAATCTCAGCCTCAGCCATCAAAACATTCCTTTGTAGCCAAGTGTTCTTCTGCTTTCTCTGAAATATCTGGTGTCAGTTTTAACAAGAGGGGAAACAGACGTTCGTCACCATTAATTCACTGGACAATTAAGCCGCTGATCTCTGACCTCCTGCCATTATTGGCTTTCAGAGCCGGGGTAAAGACCCCACAGATAACTGTTCTCTGTCATTCCCTCCGAGCTGTCCTAGTATTTTATTTACTCAAAGGCTTAGCTCCTGCCCACCACCAGCCAAATGTATATGCTTTGTAATAAAAATCGCTAATAAGCTGTCCCAGGCAGTGACATTAATCTCTGAGTGACGATACCAGCAAGCAAAGGGAACAGCTGGCTGTCAGGAAAGCATGTGAGTGGGAATCATACATTTATTTAGATTTATGTACATGTTAGAAGTGTCCATCCCTGGCTGCAGCTGGTTCTTTGGGCTACCTTGGGCATCCAGACCAGAGGCAGGGGCTTTCCACTGGTAGGTGTGGGTGCTGTGGGGTTGCTGCATGCTGCTGTTTATTCTGCTTCCTTCATCTTCCAGGCTATGACAGTACTTAGCTTTTGCTCTCTCCCGGAGTCCCTGGTGGTAGGATCTTTGCTGCCACACTGCTCTCGGGGGGCTGATGGCCCAAATCAATACCTTGTTTTAATTCTGGCCCCAGGGCTGCAGTGGGAGCCAGTGGAAGTGCAGGACTGTGTGAGCAATGAGGAAATAGTTAATCCATCCCTGGCACAGAGCTCTGTTTTGTGTTTATTGAGATGGCCGGGTGGGTGGGTGGGTGGGTGGGAGAGGCAGCCGAGCTGGGCCAGCTGCTTGCATCATCTGACGCTTGCACCATGCAACCTTCAAGCCTCATTTTTCAGTCCGTGCTTTTGAAGCACTTCATTAGCTAATCAGAGGAACCCTCTGCCTTTGCTCTACAAGTTCCTTTGTTTTTTGTCTTCTACCTTCTATTTTTTTTTTATTTTTATTTTTTTT
>VZTE01001948.1:1216550-1312026 GCA_013397775.1 Eulacestoma nigropectus
TTTTAGTTCTGCTTTTTGTGTTGAGTCCTTCAACTGGTAGCTATAGTAACACCCATGAATGAGTGACTGTAGTACACTTCTACAGCCCACTCCCCTCAGGAAAGCTGTGTGTGCCAGGCTGTCACACACCTGCAATGGCTGGGCACCCCCACTTTTAGGGGTTTCTCCAAACAGCAGGGACAGTCTTAGCTTGGGAGCCAGCTCCATCCCGCTCGCTATTTGCAGCTGCAACCCACAGTATATTGTGGCAGAACGAATGAGTCACTGGCAGAGCAATCTGTTGCATCAGATAATCACAGATTACCTCCATTAACCCAAATCCCTTCTGTAACCTTTTACAATAATGATCCCAAAAGCTGACGCGTACAATACTGTTACCATCACCTTGGGCTGTCAGTGATTTTTAAAGAGGATGTTTTCTGGGATTTCAGGGGTGATCTAGCAGCCTGTGCCAGCAAGATCCACAGAAAGCAGCTGTTGGCACCTTGTTGCTGGACAAGAGGATGGGGCCAAAGCCAGGATTTGTAGCTAAGTAAGGGGGAGGTCTCCCCTAAAGCTGGCCTTTTACTTTTGCATCAATCCTGTGCACCCCCTTACACCTTTTCCCTGGTACCCACAAAGAATCTCCTTCCTCCAGATCAACGTCTGTGCCCACATCTTTTCCCCTCTGCCAGCTGGTCACTGCAACTGGCAAATGCTTATGGTAACCAGGCATTTCAGGGGGGTTTCACCCCCTCTCCACATTGCCCCTATGGCATGTTTGAAGGCTCCTCATATATCTAGGGTTAATTTATGCTTTATGCATGTGTCTGAGGAATTGGTGTGTTATTTGACCACGGAGAGCAAGGAAGATGGTACTTATCTGCTTTTATGGCGAAGAAAGATGTGTCTGATCCTGATCCTAAATAGAAAGTGACCCAGTCTGAGATTATGATGCTGTACTTTTCTTCATGGCTGACTCTGGAAGCGAAAGGGCTGAAGTATCACAAAAGGGAAGTTCCCCTAAAACAGCTCTGGCAGTATAGCCCATGCTCATATGGGGGTTCCCAGCCTAATTTTCACCATTTTTAACATGTGGATTTCTGAGTTCTTGTCAGAATATCCCAAAGCTTTACCAATTCTACCAATTTCATGGAACTAATAAATCAGCCAGGCCTAATAAAACAGCCTGTCTCAAGCCATTAATTTTTCATGACGTTTACTAAAATTCTTTTCTTTAGTCTTGTTGGTAAGTTTATTTAGGTGAGGGTAAAAAACCAGAATAGAACATAATTCTCAGAGCTTGGCTACAGACTGCTGATAGGAACACTTGAATTCTCACCTCCCCTCCAGCTGGATCTCCTCCCCACAGTTCAGAAATACTTCTTATAAGACTCAAATGTCAGGAACACAGAGGCTAAGTTATTTTTTTAGATACTGCAGAACTATTTGCAGGAGAAAAAGCCCACACAGCTCTTTGACAGGGACAGACAGAACCCACATCATTTCCTGCTCAGGGCTGGGTTTTTGCATGTTCTCCCTCTGAAACTGGCATCATATTTTTCAGGAGAGCTGAGCCCCATGTATTTGCCTGCACCAGGGCCAGGTTTCCTTGCAATCCTTCTGCCTGTCTCATGTTTCACATTGTTCTGTTGTGTTGCTAAACATCAGAACTGCACGTTACAGATCAGCAAATCAGCAGAGCTTTTTAGATTTCTAGTCATTTATCTCAGTGTCTAACTAGGACCCTGGAGTCCCTCTAAGATATTTTGGGTTTAGGGGCCAGCCCTGAGAACATTTGGGCTGTTTGAGGAACACAGCTGTATCCAGGAGCACTCAACATCCTCCTGGGCAGTCTGCGTGGGCAATACATGGTCTGTGTGTGGGTGATGGGTTCATAGACTCACGGAATATCCTGAATTAGAAGGAACCCACAAAGATCATCATCCTAACCATGCACAGGACCACCCCAAGTCGCATTTGCAGGTTTGGGTTTGGAGGTGTCGGTTGGTAGCTTGCATGCGTGTTGCTAAACAGGGTAATAAATATATAGAACAGGTCGTAAGTTTAAAAGCCATTGCTTAAAGAGGAGTTCCTTCCTGGAAAGATGTTATCAAGCCCTATTCAAGCAGGATTTCTGGAGTAGGGATTTGCATTCTTCCTTTGGAAGAATGGGAAGCAGGCCTCTTACAGTCAGTGTAACTCACAGCTGTGCAAATTAACTGAAGGGAATTGGTAAGAAATGTGGGAATTTAGAGTCACTCAAACATTCAGCTATGGGGAGACCACGTTCCTTGTTTAATTCTTGTGTACTTCAAAGCATGTGACAGTTGAGAACATTTCTGACAAGAGAATCTTCCTTTCGGAGAATGAAATTTTGTCAAAAATTAAAGGGTTTGCAGGAAAGTGTCTGCTTGAAAGAAAAGATGATTTGCTTTTTGTACTTTCTTATTGACAATATAGAAACATCATTTTAACAAAGCAAAAAATGTCAATTTACCATACCCATTTTGTTGCAGTGATATAATATCTTAGTACTCTATTTGATATGTTCTATGATAATGTTTTGACGTTAGAGAACTGAGATGACTCAAATGTTACCACAGTGAGATGGTTTAATGTCTTTAAATCAGAATTTTGTAGAACTTTGAAATACGGTCTCAGCTCCAGTTTGGAGGAAAGGTCCACTGAGAGATTTAATATTTTCAGCAGGGTGATAACCTTGAATCTCAGCAACTCTGTTCAAAAGCTTGGTCTCCCATCGTAATCATTGATACTGAAGTGTTCCATATCTTTTTTTTCTGTTATCTGCACTATTGATGGAGGAAATCTCTCAAAAGTCCCCAGACAGTCCCCCAGACGTGTTGAACCACCCAGTACATGGCAGTGCATTCTAAACCCAGCAAAACTGCCTGGGTTTGTGCCAGTAGCCTTGTTTACTTTGAGGTCAAGAATAGGAAATTAAAATTTTGGGATCTTCTTAATTTTACTGTTTTAGATTACAGCTGGCTTTATTTTTGTAAGATTTACTGTTTGTTTGTTTCTTTGTTTTTAATAGATTGTAAATCTTCCGTATACTTTGTATCTTTTGGATTATTTTTGTTTGTGACACAAAAGCCAACAATCTGGTTTTGCTCATTTATCAGCTGCAGATAAGCACAATGCAGCTAAATACAAGGTATAAAAAGTGCAACACTATAATAGACAAACTATAGGTGTTTATGTACGGGGAAATACAACTGCATCCAGGGAAATTTGTGACCAAACAACTCTCTGTTAGCATAGCAGTGAAATGTAAACCCAGTATACGTGAACTGACCCACAAAAGCCAAAGAAAACTTGTTCAAAATAATCTCAAAGATGCATTAAAAAATATCCAGTGGAGGATGTAGGCAGAGTCGTATGGAGAATGCCACAAATTGGGACGCCTACTGAAGACTAACAGAAGAAATTGAAGGCCTGTTTTTTAAGTTTAGTTACGTCCTTTCAATGTGCATGAAGGTAGCTTGTGTAAAGACTCCTTTATATTCCTAGGGTAGTAACAAAATGGCCTTGACATACGACGGTTAAGCCCTGAGGATCAGTCTTCAAAGACTAATCCCTTTGCTTTCTCTGTCCCTTCAGGGCAGTGGATGTTACTAAAGCATTATATTAACATTATTATTAACATAAAAAATGTGTTGTTAAAATCATGTTTCAGCCACTCATCAGTGTTTACAGTACTACCTGACCTCTTCTTTGAATCACAGGTAGATATTCCTGCAGTAAGTGTTTATCAACACTGACTTCTGTAAGCCAACATCAATAGGACTTTAGATGCCAGCTGTATACAAAATATTTTGCCCTCTGGCCCTCTGGTAACCAGACTGCAAAGCCAGCCTGGCTCTGCTGGGGAGAAGCTTGTGCTTTTGCTTGTGAAATTCCCGTCAGTGTGGTTCTGGAGGCTTAAACATGAAATACATCTGCTCTTCATTTCCAAAAAGCAGTGAGGTGTTTTACACAGTGGTTGTCAGGCTTAGGTATCTATAGCAGCATTATGAGCAAACGTGCTGTGACAGCAGGGGAGATGGGCACAAAACTCTTATCATGGTCTGTGGCTCTTCAGAGCCACCCTCGTCAGAAAAGGCTGCGGGAGATAAAGACAGATTAGCGTTGATAAGAGGAGCTGTGTAACATGATTCTCTTCTGAGGGCTTGCAGTGGACTTTTTATCTTTTATCTGATAAAAGACAGCCTCTAGAGACCGGTCTGCAGGGGCACTGCACCCCAGTGGATGGTGGACACACACCTGCTTTTGGAAATCCAGCCTTCACACTCTTTGCATTTTCCTTGGGCTGACAGAAGGGCATTCATAGAGGTTCCTAAGGGTCTTGTAAGTGCTTGTATTAAGCACAGGTTAATCAGGAGTATCATCTAAGATCTTTAAGGAATAAAATGGGTTTTCTTCTTCTTTCCCAGAGAAGAAGGGCAGGATGAAGGGTGGAGAGCAAGCAGTGTCTTTCCTTCTTTGAAAACAAGCCAGTTTTATTTGCTAGTGCAGCTGAGTGTAGATGGGACTAATATGAAAGAAGAATAGTGAATCTGGGAGAACTTTTACATGAAACAGGTCTCATAAGGGTGAAACTGTTTGCCTTAGAGGCTGGATGTATTAGACATGAAAAATTCCTAGGGGAAAATGATGGGCTGGGTAAGTTTTATTCATGCTGTCTCAATAGGACAAGGCGCTCTAGGAAAACAGGGTTAAAATTTGTATTCCTTTCCTTCACAAATACGCAGTTAATTGTTGGTATTCACACCCACATGAGACATAAGGGCATTCAACAGTTCAGGGCGTTTACCAGGATCGTAAGAACAGCCTGCATCTAAGCAGCATAGATGCTAAAAAGGAAAAAGAAATTGTTTAGAAGCAGTACACCTGCATGTTTTTTTAGCCGTATCCAATTAACAGAATACGGAACAAGTTTAGGGTTTTTCAAATACTTCAGAAACAGCTTTCCCAGATCTTCCTCTGAAGCTGCCTGCAGTCCATCCTGTACTGGCCAGACCTTACTCTAATATGGCAATTCCATATATAACACATAGCTTCAAACATCTCCATGGGACAGAGTAAAGAAAGGTGGCAAGAGGAAGAGGAGAAGAAACGTAAACATCTTTTGAGTGGAAATAGGACACTAACCATGATTTTTTTGACTTTTAGTATTTTTGGAGTTTGTTTCACTGCTTTCATTGTGTAGTCAAGGCCCTGCATTCTGAGGGTACAGAGCTCTGTACTGTTGTTGGGAAGGCCTTGGATGACAACCCAGGTACTGTTGTGAAATGGAAGACAAAAGCTGTAGTCATCCTCCAGTGATCTGTGGATTAGCTAGACTGCAGTTAACACAGCTGAATGAAATATTTGGCTGTCTTGGATTAGCCAGGCCTGGCAGCTTGGGGTGTGCTGCTGGCTTATCAACTCGGGCAAGAACAGAGCCGCACTAGGAAGCCAGCTTATCCATCCTTAGAATCCACCTTGCATGGTGGCATGAGGCACAAATGGAATATGCTACAGGCACGGTGCTGGAATAAATTCATCCAACATTTTACTCTGTGTTGTGAATAATCTTCAATCATCTGAGCAGGAGCATGGCTTGATGCTGTCTTTAGCAGAATTAACAGGCTCAAAGCCTTGGCTTTTTCACCTTCATCTTCAGCTTCGTCCTCTGATTTCTCAAGTAATTTTGGAGAAGCCACTTAATATCTCACTGGCTTAATAATGTGCAGGTATTTTCCTGTCTCCTCTTGGTGTTAGGAGAGTAAATATACACTGAATAATGGAAGGAAAAAAAGGGAGGCACTTTAGGCTAAGGGTAGCTCCTGCTGGCAAATGTTTTACATGTGTGTCTCTGGTTACGTCTCTCTCCTTGCAGGCAGAGATCAGAGCTAGATTTGCCATGCAGCATCACAAGATGGTGTGAAAAATGCCATGTATTTTTCAGTAGGTAAGATGTAGAGCAAATGCTTTTGTTTCCTGCAGGACTGGTTGACGTGTTAGAGAATTAGCTTCAACCCTCGGTTTGCAAATGCTGAGTTGTTGAGTGCACTCAAGGAAGCGAGGCTGAGCTTTCGTGCTGTTGCTGGCAGCTCACCTTTTGTCGTCAGCAGCAAAGCAAAATTTTAAAGCAGTCAGACCCTCCAACACCACGTGATGGAACTTACATCTCAAACATGGCACGCCTGTCAAGTCCTGCCCTGAGAAGCTGCCTTGAAGAATGCAAATCCTCCTGCACGGAATAGACGGTGCAAAGGCAGCAATCAAGGCGGCGTGTGAAAAGCTTCCCTCTGCAACCTGCACCGTGACCTATTCAGAGAAACCTCCCCTTTTAGCTTTGAGCTCTGCTAGACAATTTACTCTGTCTCAGCTGTCTCCCTGCATTATGTCCTTCAAACCCCCCCAGAATTAACGTTTGGAGCCAGCAAACACTGCTGGCTCCACAAGAAAAGCTGAGAGCGGAAAGGTCAGGTCGATTAAAGCACTTGATCAGAATCTTTTAACATAAAGACGTCACAAGCAAGGCAGTAACGCTACTTCACGCTCAGCTAAGAGCAAATGATTCATCAGGCAAGGCTGCTTATTTTTGGAGGATAGCCACAAAAGAGGAGAGAACATGCTGGCTGTATCGATCACGGTTCTAACGGGGGACCGCAGAGCCCTTCTCTAGTTTTGATGGAAATTTAATGTCAGAAATACATCATCCAATGTAAATATATCAATATATATTTTACATTGAATGGATTTAAAAAATGTTCTGGCCCAGCTTAGCAGAATCATATCACCTCTGCACAAATCTCAGAGCTGTCATTTTCAGCAAAGGGCTATTTTGCAATATTCTGCACTGCTTGATGCTGCTAAAGATGCAGCCTTTTTGGGAGGACTTCTGTAAAGGTGGCTGGAGAAGGACATGTGCTTTGGAATCTCTAGTGCTTGTGCCTAGAGAGTAGACCTCCAGTGGGTGGAGATGTACCAGTGTTGAGCAGATGCAGCCTGAAGGATGGTTTCATCTGGCTTACCCCCACTGCCCGCTGTGTCCAGAAGTGTTTGGAAATGCTGTTGGAGCAGGCACTGCTGCCCAGGCAGCTGCACATCCGTGAGCAGAGAGCTCCTGCCTGCCCCAAGCAGCACCTCTGTCTGACCCTTGGTAAGGGTGGAGCGGGTCTCTGCAGTGACAGAAGTCAGAAATGAGGGGCACACGGAGGTTTAGGTTGGGTATCAGGAAAAGGTTTTTCAGGAACAGGAACAGCCTGTTTTCAGGAATAGGCTCCCTAGGGAAGGGGTCACAGCACCAAATCTATCTGAGTTCAAAAAGCATTTGGACAGCACTCTCAGGCACAGGTGTGTTTCTTGGGGTGTCCTGTGCAGGGCCAGGAGTTGGACTCAATGATCTTCATGGGTCCTTTCCAGCCCAGCATACTGTAGGATTCTGTGATTCTAAGATAAATAAGTGTGAGGAAAAACACAAAGAGAAGAAAAGTTCAGGGAAGAAATGGTTCGGAGAAGAAAATGCAGCTGTATGACAGTCATTCCAGAATGACTGGAAGAGAGAAGGAAGCAGGAATTCCTAGTGGAAGGATTGTTTTCCCAGAGGAGGATGTGAAGGGGGGGTGCAGGGAGAGAAGTGTAAGTACAGTGTGATGAGGCATAAGGGCAGGAGCACGAAGGAAGATGCCCCTGGAAGAGAAGGAGAAGAAGAGCAAGTGGAGGTGGCAGCCTGGCATGCAGGAGCTGCAGCGCAGGAGCTGCAGCGCAGGACTGCAGGAGTGGGCTTTTGGGAACGTGAAAGCCAGTGAAGACCCTTAGGGCTGCTGAATCCAACTCCTATGGCCACTGGCAACCAGAACAGAGCCATCTGTGAACAGATGTGCTCCAGGAGTTGGTGAACAGACGAACACAGTGTTCTCACCAGCCCACAAAACGTTTCCCAGCACTGTGTAGCTCACCTAAGGCCCTCAGCATGCAACACCAAGAGAGCAAGACAGGCTCTCTGATGCTGTGGGCAGAGGGATGGGAAAGGAAATTATTTCAGCAGCAGTGGTTGGGATGCACTGAAGAGGGGAGGTTGAAGCAGAATTCATTACAGACCCAAGGGATACGTCTGTGTTCCATAATACTGTGTGGTGGGGAGGCAGTCACAGCTCTCTGTGCTTTCCTGAGGTCTAATTCCTGGAAAGGGTAGCAGGGCTGTACTTCTGATAGTCCAAACAAGCTAGTTCCTGTATGGCCAGTGCAGATACCTCTGCTCTACACTGCATACTGTAGAAATACAATCATTTCCTGTCAATAAGAAGTTTAAAATAATTCAAGGCAGACTCTATGATGGCAAAACCATTGGCCACCAAAAGCAAAGGAATAAAAGGTGAGATGCAAAAGAAGCACTCCTGTGCCAAAGGTGACACTGTGTGATCAGAAACGCACCACAGAGAGCAATACTTGTCTTTTTTTTCCCGAGGCTCCTGTTTTCTCTCTGGTGGTCTGCTACCTTTTCAGTCAGTGCTCTCCTAATTTAGCCTGCAATGTCATGCAGGACCCAACACACTCTCAATCTGCAACTGTGGCTCTACCAAACCCTCTACAGAATTAACTCAGCTCTGAATTAGTCATTCAGCATGCCAGTGCATGTAAAATAGACTCAAGTGAATCAGATTTTGTGTGCAGAGACTGAATTGTGGTAAATACAGCGACTCAGAGAATCCCAGTCTGCATCTGGGCTTTCATGTCCGGAGGGATACTCCTCCTCCGTTGGCTGCAGAGCCTCTCCAAGCAGAACAGAAAGAAGAACCAATCTGAGATTTTTTTCCTCATGGAGCTGGTAATTTTCTCCCACAGTTCTCCTGTGGAAGCAGCAGTGACCAGAGTGTGTAACAGCCGCAGTAGTGCCACGTCGGCAGGATATGTAATGTGAGGGGTGGGAAGGGATGGCAGGAATTGAGTTTTGATCTTTAGTTTTCAGCACTTCTTTTGGGATAGAATCAGGGCTTGTCCCAAAACCAGAAGGGGGAATGGATATCTGTGTTGAAAAGGTGTGACCTGTAATTTCACAAGATGGTTTGATTTGTGTGAAATAGCTGTTGCCTGGGGCAGAGGTGATGCTGGAGGTAGCGCTGTCATCCAAACTGGACCTGGTGGGCCACAAGCCTGGACTCCCATCTTTTAGTGAGCTGATCTTCTGCCAGGTGCCACCTCCTTGGTCTGTTCTAAGCCCAAACAGGCTCAGATTTGATTTGTCATAGAATCATAGAATGGTTTGGTTTAGAAGGGACTTTAAAGGTAAACTAGTTGCAACCCCCCTGCCATGAGCAGGGGTATCTTTTGCTAGACCAGGTTGCTCAGGGCCCCATCCAGGCTTTCCTTGAGCGCTTCCAGGGATCTGCCTGCGCATCAACCCACAATATATCAGCTTTAATTACTGATGGTATCCGTAAGAACGGTGACTGGGCAGGTAAACTGTAGATGGAACTGTGGAACTATGCCCCCAAAGCAATCTAATCCTGGTATTTCTCTCTCTGCAGGGGGTGGAGGGAAACGCAAAGGCAAAAGCAAAAAGTGGAAGGAAATCCTGAAATTCCCTCACATTAGCCAGTGTGAAGATCTCCGAAGAACAATAGGTAAGAGCTTGTCCCTTCTCTGGAAGTATTGCATAAATAAAACATTCCATCAGAACTGGCTGATTAGAATGGCCTTAAAGGTACTTATCATTACGGGGAATCACTTTGCAGTGGGCATGCAATGCACATTCCTCCCATGGTGCTGCCGTGCAAACTCAGCGTTTTCTGTTCCTAGAAGGGGCTGTGGACCAGGCAGGAGAGACTGAAATGATGCACTTGCAAGGCAGGGCTTGGGGCTGGCAGCATCCAGGCCCTTTGTTTTCCATACACAGGCTCCAGGACCCAAAGGGGCTTCACAGCTGGAGGATACGTGGCATGTGGGACAGGGGCTTTCACTCAGCCCCTACCAGGACCAGTGTGGCTGTAAAAACACGTTCAGAAATGAATCCCCTCATCATATCCTGCATTCCCTTCTAATAAGTATCTCCTTGTCTGGGAGGAAATGAGACTTGCTGACTGTAGTTGAAGTTAGTATTAATTACAGTCTGGATATGATGTTTGAAGCAGGAGGCACTGCTTCTGCCAGGCAGGTTTGCTCAGCAGCAACATCCTCTCTTCGCAGCCACAACACTGCTTTATGGAGGTTTTTTACAGGACATGTAAAAAATTGTTTCACTTAATTTGTTTTATTCATGTGGGCCAAATGCTGCAGATTTGGAAGGGAGCTTGCAATGTCCATTTTTATAGCACT
Organism: Eulacestoma nigropectus; assembly: GCA_013397775.1. Taxonomy (NCBI): domain Eukaryota; kingdom Metazoa; phylum Chordata; class Aves; order Passeriformes; genus Eulacestoma; species Eulacestoma nigropectus. The sequence continues at coordinate 1,226,859 of VZTE01001948.1, forward strand.
GCATTTCTCCCCCTCATACCTGCCAAATTTCAGCATTCCTTTGACTGCTGCCTTGGCAGACAGGGCTAGCAGCTATCTCCTTCTGCATTCTCCTCTGGAGAGCCCAGGATTACTGATCTCACCACAAGAGGTTAACTTCAGCATTTGGGGCTCCTTTTCTCCCCTACACATAAATTCCAGCCACTGGCAAGGAATGAATGAAAGGCAAGAATCTGTAACAACTGAGATAACGGGCAGCATAATTTGTCTAACTGGGGTGAACTCCTGGGGTCTGAGTGACAGTGCCCTGGCACCATTTACATTAGGAATACACAGCGTGTTTATGCAGAGAAAATATGTGAAATGTTTTAAAACTCTTTTCATGGTCTCCTTCAGTAAAATTTTCTTCCCTCACCTTCCGTTGTAGAGGTAAAAGGGGGTAAAGAAAAGAGGAAAGGCAGGAGAACAGAGCTTAGGTTTTCCCCAGTTGACAAACATACAAAGCCTGGCCAATTTCTGAAGATACAGAACCTGCTGGAAGCAAATCTCACTTAATATATTGTAATTTGCAAAGGGAATTCTCCCCGTTGTTCTATCAGCCTTGGTTTCTAAAGGGGAAAGTGGCTCCAGATAAAATGCTCTCTCTTTACAAAGGTGTGCTATCCTAAAATGAGTAGTCTTAAAAAAATTGTCTGCCAATTATTTCTTCTTCTGAAATGCTATTTTTGGCTTTTTTGTGTGTGTGTGTGAGCTTTGTCCTAATGTCATTTGTTTCACATTTTTTTGGTGAATGATTTGGTGACGTAACCAGGCAAGAGCCATTGTGGGATCTCTGGGTGGATTTGGTTTCAGTCACTACAGTGATTACCTGTTAACTGGGAATTTTAGCAACTGCCTTTTCCACAGTGGGAAATAAGGTCCAAATCCTGGTTCTGTGACTCTGATTTTTGTTGAGTCACTTTCCCACTGAGCTGGATGTGATTACACGAGGATTGAGGCACTGCTCAGCCTGAGTAAGGTCTCCTGTCCTTGCTGGCTCTACCATTTTCAGTAAACACCTGAAGTTGAAACATCCCAGACAAACAGTTGTCCGAACTTCTCCTTGCTCATACAGGGTGTCTGACACATCTTGGGTGGGTGGGTCTGCAGCATTAAGTCATTTTCATGTGTATGGTTGATCCAAGGTGCTCAGGACGGATCCACTGCAGATCCCTTGCACTGGGCTCTGTGCCCCATGGACACCCAGGAACAAGTACTGGTCACTGCAGCCTGGCCTTAAATTGCTTCCTTTATTGACTCTGCTGAGGCAGAACAATTTCCCTGGCTTTAACCCTTCTTTATTTGGTATTTTCTGCAAGTCCTTTAAAAGGATCTCAGGATTTCAGACAAGTGTCTCCACAGGTACAGGGACTGTACTGAAACATCTTTCTTGGCCCTTCAGCTGAACTGCTCTGGGACTTGCAGGGGATTCAATGTCTTGGGGTGTCTGCCCATCAATCCCTCCCCTAACAATTTCTTAGCCTTCTAGTCAGTGCTAATAATGAAATAGAGAGCCCAGGAAGGCTTTTTCCTCCAAGGCCAGGTTGGATGGGGCTTTTAGTGGAAGGTCCCTGCCCATGGCAGTGGAATTGGAGCTAGGTGGTCTTTCCAACCTTCCAACCCAAACCATGGTTCTAAACTTTTTACAAGGAAAAGGCTACAGCCTAATTCAATTTGTTTAGAGATCAAGACAAATACAGGCAGGTTCTGCTCGTCACAGACCTTTTTGCTGCCTGTCCTCCTCCCAGCATTTTCCATCAGACAGAGTTTTGCCACTTTGGTTAAAAAAAAAAAATCACAGCAAGTCTTAGAGGGTTGGATGAACTGGAGCACTAGGCTGTTGAGGTTTTGTTGTATTCCTCTTCTCTGGATGCTTCCCAAGAGCCTCTGGGGAAAGGCTGGAGGCAGGAATGGGATGGACTTTTTTTGATTTAGAGCAGTCCTGGACTTCACAGCTTAGTTTAATGCAGCCGTAAGCAATGGATGGAAAATGCTGCTGTTGTAATTGTGGCAGTACTACATGTGTGTGTAGATGCCCACATTTTGGTGTAAAAACGTGTGTGCTTTTGCACCCTGCTAAGATGTACTGAAAAGAGTCTGTGTCTTAAAAAAAATAGTGTAGTGTGAAAAGAAATCTGTGAAAAACAGGAAGACTGAAATAAACCAAGGGTCTGCGACCTGTGTTGACACAATTATGAGTCAGTTCATACCTTTTGGTTACCTCTGTGTTTACAGGAGACTCTGTGTTTGACTATCCATCATCTGGTGTCTCACTGAAAGACTTGCTTAGTAAAGCCCTTTTTTCCTCTCCTTCTTTTGCACAGAAATAAAAATCAAAACACCCGAGAGAAACACTGCTTTTTGATAAATAAACAAACACTGGAAACATCTTTATTAAAAGTGCCATTTAGCCAAGGAGTTAGTTTTTTGGACTGGACTTAAAAGCAATTTATTTTCTCCTTTCTTTTTTGTCCAAAGTACGCAACACCTTCTGCAGGGAAATTCAGTGGCCTTCATTGTGTGCTAATTAAATAAGCAAAGGAAGCAGGGATGCTGCACTTTACTGGGCTCTGAGAGAGGCTTGGATACTATGAATGGCTGATGCATGTTTCCATTTGCAGCCCTCTTCCTGGCTGTATTTAATTGTATTAAAACAGCCGGCCCTTTCCAGGCTGGAAGATTTCCATATTGGCACCAGAGGCCCAGTCAGTCGATAAAAACTGATGTTTGAGGCATAGTTACCATGACTCATGTGATGGATGCTTCTGTAGATGGGGTTCTGCTATCTTTAAAACTCACAGATGACAGCTTAGCAAAAGAGAGATATTTCAAGGGAAGAGAAAAAAATAGCAAGGAACTGCTTTAAAAGTTCCTACATTTGACTCGACATGAAAAGATGCCACAAGTTAGAGATATCCACCAGTTTAAAGGCCATCAGTAAACAAAAATCAGTAAAGAAAAACTTGTAATTTTAAAGGCCAGAGCGTCTTTTTGATGATAAAAGATTCTGGATGTCTGTAAATATTTCTGAATGACGCAAAAGGTTCTGTTGGTTAAAAGCGTGGAATTTTTATTTATTTTGCTCAGACCCATTCTGTGCTTTTTTCTTGCATAAAAAAACTGCCTGGGTGAAAGAGTTGATTATTCTGATCTTTGGCAAATTTTCATTCGCAACTGTCCAAATGCTATATAATAAATCAAGATTTTTTCCCCCCCCTAGATTGAACCTTGTGGGTAAACTGCCACAGAATGTGTCTGTGTTTGTTGCACAGAGTGATTTGTTGCATTATTGCAGAAAACTTTTAACTCCTTTGGTAAAACAGTTTCTGGTTGTGCATGATGCTCAGGTAGAAGAGAACTCTGAGGATTTCTCTTCTTAATATTTTTATTCTGTGAGATTTCACAGTCAGAAAGATCAACCCTGTTAACACTAATTTGGCCATTCTTGGTTTAAAAATAAAAAATAATCCTTCCTGTGCCATTTAACCTCTTACATGGCATTTGCATCCCATTTACCCAGGGTAAAAGCAGCTTGAGCTTCCAATCCTGGCACATTCTTTTCAGTATTGTTAAAATTACAATTCTATGTGAGAAACACTTTGTAGAGCTGGTGAACAGAGTAAGTGGGACAAAATAGAAGCCACTGAGTTCACATGCTCACTTTTTCCAAAAGCTAGCTCTTTTCTCTTTATTCTTTTGGGTATTGTACTTTTTCAGACATGATCAAGACCTTCACCTACATGATTTTGTTTTCAGTCACTTTGCAGTTTATCTGCCTGGAGGCACAACTGGCGGCGCAGGCTCTGCAATGGGATTCAGACGCTTGAGTATTTGTGGAGCTTCCTAGAAATGCTTTGCAGCCTGCACTGAGCTCCATCCTGTGGCAGAAAGCCTCCTGCTGTACCCCTGTTGTCTCATTCAGAGGTAGCTTGGGCCTCCCCGCTCTGCTGCACAGTGCTGGCACGTCTTTCACGAATTCCCACCAGCAATTCTCGGGTTTCTTGACTCCAGAGATTTTCCAGCACTGCAGAGAGAAACTCATGGGTGAGGGGTCTTGCAAAAGCAAAGCGTGAGTTTCCAGGCTTGCTCAGGAGGGAAGCTGTCCCTGACAGACTGAGCGACAACACGGCCTGTCGGTGTCCATTGTGGGATAACTGTGTGGCACCCCGTCCCTCTTCACTGGGAGTGGCATCACCCCTTGGGCTGGATCCCCTCAGGGAATGGAGATGTTGGCAAGGAAATACACTCCACGTGCAGATCCCAGAGCCTGAGACCGTGTGGTGGTGTCGAATGTAGAGCTCAGGCACTGGAACTGGGAAAGAGAAGGCATCAAAGCCCATCCTGATCAAAAACACGAAGAAGCAGCCAATTTTCTTTCCACCAAATTCTTCACCTCTGATGTTTACAGTGATTAAAAAACATGGTTGGGAAATGTAATCCTGAAGCCAACAAATAGATCAAAGGAAGGAATTGCAGCTTGCCTTCCACTGTAAATAACCAAGCTCAGCTGGTTATAACTTCTGTGATTGTCTTGTAGTATTGGTCTGAATCCTACACCTAAGGCTGGTCTCATGTTTTTGGCTAAAACTAGAGTTTAAGTTTTTGAGAAATATTTTTTTGGTAGAAAGCATTGGCTTTCCTTGTAAAAAACCCTTACATTTTAATTGGAAATATTTTTTCAACAAGCAGTCAGATTCCATGGCATGAAACAACCACGGGGGGAACTGACTCTTTTTTTCTTTCCAAATGTGTAGGAATCAGGGTAGCTGTGTTGGGAAGATGATGGTGGGGTGTGTGTGTGTACAGCCAGAGCTGAGTACCCAGCACAGAGCTCTACACTACTTCTGGGAGGAACTGGGTTTTCTGGAAACCTGGGGAACTGGAATCAGTGGAGTGGAAAACGCTGTCTAGTAAAAATATTAAAATAGATAAGACAACATACTGGCTTATTGTTACACTGTTAATTGAAATATATTTCTAGAGAAATTCGTGTCGTTTAAGGCCCAAGCTGGTAAACTTGCAGGCTCAAAAAGAATTTTTTAACCACATTGGGCGTCCCTTTAAATTCAATCGATGCCAGGTTGGGGGGGGGTGGTTTAGCAATCAGAATCATGCCCTGTATGAAAAGCAGTTTTCATTTCACATTGGTGCCCTTAGATACCTGCAACATAAGACACATTTTAGTCACTATCAGCAGCAGCAAAGGGATGTCTTGCTGTTGTTGTCCCATCACCCAAGTGCCAGCCCCTCACCTGGGTGTTTGTTCGCAGCCCTGGTGCTCAGGAGAGGGAGTGGGGCTGCTACAGGGGCTCTGCATCATCCCCGGGGTAACCAGGACCTGAGGGCTTCTTATGAGTAATCCCATGGATGCTGGAGTGGTACCTAACAGAAAATCTCCTGGGATGAGTTATCCTCCGTGGAGTTTGTCTGCAGGGCCAGTACAGAAGGAGCAGAGAGAGGAACCCAAGAAGGGCTGAAAACAAAGTTGGAAGGACTGCTGAAAGCTGTGGATAGGATTTATTGCTCTGGAAAAAGTTATGCAGTTTTTTTTTTTATTACATTAATGCAGAAAAATACCTCAAACTGATTCATTTCTGAAAGAAAACGAAAGTCCTTCCCCTTGACAGTGCCCACTCCACACACTTCCCTTCCCCTCACTTTCTTTTTTCCTTCTCCTGCAGCGGACACAACTTTCCCCCTCTCTTCCTCAAGCCAAAAGGTCTCTGTTGCTCCTTCGAAGTGCAGCTTATGCAATCTTTCCAGCACAGACCTTCCTGCAGAGTTACCCTGTAGTTTCTTGGACTTGACGTGCTGTCCCGTATCGTGAATACATCTAAATTAAATTAGATACTCTTCAGGGGCAGGAACTGGCCACATGATAGAAACAGTTCCAGCACATGAAATGATATGGCTGACGTCAAAACCATATTGTTTGTTTACAAACCCACAATTGGTTCAGTTCCTTTCTTTAAAATCCTTCAGATTCAACTGTAATTCCATCATAAACATAGGTTTCTAGTGCTCAAATGTGGACAAACAGAGCAATGTTTGGTGCCCTTGCAAGAAAGATTAGCTGTATCCAGTTTATAGCTATGGGTGGAATTGAGAAGGGTTGTTTTTTTTTTTTTTTTCCCTGCAATTTTTTTTAATGCAATCACAGAAAGTATGTGAAAAACAAGCTGTTTTATGCATCTAGTGAGACTCAAGACTAACACTGGGAGAACAGGCTGCTTGCAGGCTGCTTGTGCTTGACAGCTTCCAGGACGGGAAGGGGGCGCAGGGGAAATGAGTTGAAATGATCTCAGTCCACGTTCTATTTACAGAATTTATTTCACAAGACTTAATCCATTAAGTATTACCTTGGCAGGGGCAACCCAGAAAGAAAGCAAGAAAGACGTTGCTATTCTCCATAAAGATCGGGCAGCAAATCCACGTTTCCTTAACAAGAAGTGAGCCCACACCAGTCATCCTTCAATAGAAAGCTTCCTAAGAAACAAATATTATCCCTAAACCTCTGTATTTGTGTTTTGTGGCAAAGACTGTATTAGCCTTTGCGAATTGAGAAGGAAAAAATTGCCATGACTTGCACACTTTGAATTACTTTCCAACGTTTATACAGTGATATGCAGGAAGGGAATTAGAAGAGAATATATCCTTTTACAAGATCCATTTCATCTCTTGCTGAAAATAGAAGTAGATATTGTGAGCTGCAGGGTTTTTCATTATCTCATTAGGTAATATGAGTCATTAAGGCTAATTAATACTTCTGCAGTGATTTGTAAAATGCTATAGAAGTGCTCACGGGTCCTGTTAAATAGTAGTACTTGGTTGTTAAGGAAATTTATTTTAAAACCAATTCAGCATTTGCTGGGTATGGGGAATGAGAGGTAGGGCTGCATTTATGGTAAAACCTTGCTCTTCTCCCTGCAGGACTCATTTGTAGCTTTGCTTCTGGTAGCGATGGGAAGGTGGTGGCAGAACAAAACTTGGTTGGCTCTGCTCAGCTCTGCTGGAGTCAGTGAGAAAGTTTCCCTTAACTTAAACTGTACAGGAGCCCTCTTATAATGGAAGGAGGGAACAGCAGGGAGGGAAAAGGAGGAGAAAAGATCTACCAGACCTACTTTGCAGGGATGCTGTGAAGTGAGCAGCCTGAAATCCTCACCTTTGGGGATATACTCAGGCTTTTAGGGATGGATGGAATTAGACAAAATTAATGCTTCTTGAGGAAAAGAACTCATTTGGAGTAGCTGCTAGAGGAAGTGTTATTTTGCCTTGGCTTCTGCTGGTTACTACAGAGGCCTCTAGGATTGTGGCTGGGCTTTGCTTTAGGCTTTTCTGGGAACAGTCATGCACCAGGGAAAGTGCCCTAGTGGAAATATGGCCCGTTGTTGTCCTTGTGCTCATGGTTTCCGGCTTTCAAGGAAAAGAGAGGTTGAGTGTTTTTAAGATAATCCCACACCTATCTTTTAATTCTGATTTCAAGACAGCATGAGGGAATTCACATGTGGAACATTACAAGCCTGATTTTTCAGTGGTTTGGCTGAGTCCCTGAAGTCGTTGAGAGATTCCATTTATTTTTCAGGTGATCACTCCGTGCTCCTTTGAAAACACTTGGAGGTGATAATATGAAATATTTCTCTGTGCTCTGTAGGTCAGAAATCAGGACATGGCCATGAATTCTGCTAAATATTGCTATTAAAATAGAACCCCCACTCAGCAGGATCAAAGCAGGAGCCATGAGGCCATTTCTGAACAGAGATCCTGGTTGTGCCAGTAGTATTATTTACTTATTAATCACATTTTTACCGTGCTAAACTAACGCCAGGGAATTCTAAGACAAGTAAAATAAAATACTCTCTGCCCTAAACTGCTGTCTCTTAGCTGAACTAATGGAAAGAATGAGTGAAAGTCCAATGTAGGGAAGGGAGACAAAATTATAGAGCAGGATAATATAAGGCAAACTATGAAAAAATCTCCCAAGTTTGGGCAGGATGATAGACTGATACTTGATTTTGTGGAAGAACTCCCTGTTGTCCTGGCATTGGTAAAGCCAATGCAAAAATGGTTCAACAAATAGTCTGAACTCTTATAATCCTTAAAAAAATACTTTATGGACCAAGACATTTAAGTTACAATTCAATTTAGTATATTAAGAAAAACGTGAAGAGTTTTACCTTTCCAGAAGAATTATTGATTAATTTCAAAAGATGGGAAGTCTCTGTAGTATTAAATGACACACAAAAATGTAATCTTTGCAGATGGTTACAAACTTCTTTGTACCTGTCAGATTTCACCATCCTCCAGCCCTGCACCAGCTTTCTGTTTGTACAGTGTTACTTTGAAGGTCTCTCCACGTCACATCGATTTTCTGAGCTCTCTCTTGGACAAGTTAGGTCAGTGTTGACAGATTGGTAAAGGCTGTTCTCATGAGCAACAGGACCTGGCTCAACTACATACAAGTATTTGCAATGTTGAAACAGCTCTCTATAAGTAAGTGCTCTCAGGCTTTCATAACTCCTGGTTCAAAATATTTTTGGCATTTGTAAACATGGCTTAGGGAGAAACATGGTTTTGAGCACAGGGAGAATTTGGTGTAAGTCACTTCAGAACTATTCTGATCAGTCCAAACAAACAACATTCAGCACTCGAGCACCAGGTTCGTTGCATTTGACCTTTTGGTGTGGGTATAGTTTGTTTCTTGAGCAGTGACTTCAGCACACTGAGCTTCAAGAGAGGTCTAAAAGGGAAATAGGGACACCCTCAAAGGTACAATACTGACTCTATAATGCAAAAGAGAGAAACATGGTGGGGAACTTACTGAATACCAGCAAATATTTGATTTAATGTAGCAAAGTATGACATGTTTATGCTGATCAGCTCTCCAGCAGCCAAAGCCAACTGGCAGCCCTGCCACTTCAAGCAAGATCCTTTTCAGATTTCCTTTTCAGATCTCCAGCTGAACCTGCTAAGCCTGACCATGAGTAACTAGGTGGGAAATCTTGGGGAAAGACCTCTGTGCTGGTGACAGGCTGGGCCCCTCATGGGAGGGAACAAACCTGTCCTTGGGGTGGGAACAACAGCACTGTTGGCTCCTGGAGGCCTCTGTGTGCCCAGGTCTGTGCCTGAGGAGGATGGAGAATGGAGGACAGGAGAGTGGGTGAGCTGGGGGGAAAAGCTGTAGGTAAATAAAGATACATCCCCTTTGTATCGTCAGTGGGAGTATTCCCAAGGCTTGTTCTGCTTCTGGGAGGAGAAGAGCCAGTATGAAAAGAGCAGCTGTTAAGCAGCCCCAGTGCTGGGAGTGGACCTCATGACTGTCCCTTAGCTCCGTGGAGGCTTGCTTCCTCTAAGGTAACTCTTTCCTTCTAAAACTGCTTTCATCCCTGCCCAGGAGACTGTGGGTGTCCATGGGGCGCCATAACCTCATTATCTTTTATGGAAAAAAAACCCCAACCAACTTCTAAAAATATTGTCTATGTCAGTATTGTCTATGCCAGTGTGACTATGAATCAGTGGTCAGAGCTGCGAGGGAGAATTACAGCCTTTTCTCCCTGTTCTTTGCCGTGGACAGCCCCAAGTCCTATGACTGGGACTCATCTCTTTTTTAGAATCTACTTCAAAGTCTCCTCAGGGGCCAGGGGCCTTTCTTATGAGTTAAAAATCAGCCTGTTTAGGTGAGATCTTAAGGACTGAAAGGAGGCAATGCAAAGTTTCAAACTCGGCAGAGGCGCTGCCAACGCAAAGGTCACACAAGGTTGTGGTTACTCCCACTGTGCTCTGCAAAGGGCTCTGTGCACTAGCACAGGCTGGGATTACAACAGGGCCAGCACAGAGACAGGGAAGACACGGATCCACCCTGTAGCCATGTGGTTTTCGCAAGTTTTCTGGCACTCTCTGGCCTCTGCTCCAAATCCTAGAGGAGCTCTGATGGAGACCTGCCATCCCCATTCAGAAAGAGGGGTAGGATTTTGCTCTCAATAGCACCGTTGAGCTACATGGAAAGTAACCATCACCCACAACCAATTCCTAGTAAAGCACTTACAGACTCTGCAATCTATAGAATGCTCCGTTAGTGCTCACTGGAACTCATAGCATAGGTAGGACACTCCTTGATTTTCTCTTTGTTCATATCATATGAGAAAACTTGTCCTTCTCCATCCCCAAGGACAGATTATAGTTTTTCCCTAAACCCCAGTGTTCATTGCAGGGGGTTGGACTAGATGACCTTTAAAGATCCCTTCCAACCCAAACTACTCTATGATCCTATGATTTTAGCCTTCTGTCTCACTCGTTGCTGGAGGCTGATGATGCTAAATCACATCTCCCAAAAAGCCTTTCTGCTTTGTGTAAATTAGCTGATAGCTTCCTTCTACTGATGCAAGTCAAAACAATGCTTTAGCTGGCAGAATTATGTGGAATTCTGCCTCATCTGTTTTTTGCCTCCCATCAACAAACTCGTATTTCCCTAACAAGTCCTCAGATCTGGCAGTTTTCCAGGATTTCCCTTTTTGGTAGGCAGCAATAAGGAAGGGAATCTCATCTTGCTGCCAACTCACCCACTTACAGCATGCATTGGGAAGGGATCAGAAAGCCTTTCCTTTGACTGCCTCAGAGAGAGAAGGCACTGGGAGTTCAGCTGGAGGCTCTGCCTGTGAGATGTGGGTCATCAAGACAAATTAGAGAGAAAACACACCCCTTTACTTTTCTTCCTGCCTTTTTTACCCTTCATTTAAGCAAATTCAAGTCCTGCTGACAGGTAATGCTTAGATAGCCCTTGAAAGGGAGATGTCGTGTATCTCCCAGGCAGGTGCAGTCTGACTTCCCTCTCTGTGCCCTGGTGCAGGGTGGAGGCACGATGGCAAGAGAAGGAATATTCCAGTAACCAGGATCACTCGCCCTTGGCCGGCTCTGCCAGCCTGGGTGCCAGTTGTGGTGGTGGGTTCTGCATAGCTGTGGGTTTGATACCAGGCTGGCTTGCCAGCTGGCAGCGTGAGCTGGGTGACTTTCAACTCCACAAATGCCATGCCAGCATCTGTTTCTCATCCTACAGCATTTTAAATAATGCACATTTCCAGCTGTCTTCCCCTTCCTTCCCGATTTCAGAGCACAGTTTGCTGGTTTCATGCATTGCTCTGGGATGCATTTCCAGGCTATGCAGTTGGCATGCAAGGCAAAGCTGGTCAGGGGGCTGCAGGATTTGATGTGAACTGTCCATGCCCTCATCCTCCAGCAGGGATCAGAAGAAATCCTCAGCTGTGAGGAGTCCCACAGCTTGCGAAATGCGTTAATTAAACAAGCATCTCTGGAAGAGGTAGAGTGGTAGAGGTCCTCTGCAGATAACTTGGCAGCTCCCTAATACCGTATTCATGGCTTCAAGTCTCTCAGGGGAAAAAAAACCAGCTTTATAAAAGGTTGTTAAAAGCCCTGCTTTCCAGTAGGAATGTATTTGAAGAACGCAGTGAAGGCTGTGGAATCATGCTGCTCCCAAGCAGAGGAAAGATTAAATTCCACTGCTTTGTTTGGGGTAAATTGCTGACCTTTGTTTTCAGCATTAAAGCCATCTGAAGAAAACCATTCCTAGCATGCAGCAAGATGAGCTGCTTTTGCTGGATTCTTTCCTGCATACAATGTAATGGTTTAATATGAATATAGCAGGAAACAAGGAAAATTGGAAGCATAATTCATTTTGAATAGTGTGATGTAAGAGGTGATTTCTTTTAAGGAGCTAGAAGGTGGAGGGATCAGCTTTGAATATTTTAAGTGGGCTCTTGGAACAATCCTGGGACTTCCCCATCCCTCCCTCCTCTTAGGACCGTAAGTTCTATGTTTCCTGCTAGTTCTCTTTTTTTATTTATAGACATTAAGCCTTAATCAGAACAGTTTTACTTATCAGGTTTACTTATCAGGTTTACCCCTTAAAGGTAAAAATCCTTTATTTTCTGTCCCAGAAAGTCAATAAGTGTTTGCTTCTTCGGCCCAGTAACAGTTCCCCATTCTGCTTTCTGGGCAGATTTACTCAATATCACTGCAATTTCTACCCACTGAGCCAATGTCTCTAGGCACAAACTCCTCCTGCTGTGTTACGACTAAGCCTTTTCTACAGTAGCCTTAAAATTCCCCAAATTTCTCTTCCCCCTTCAGAGCCTGGGAAAGCATATGGACCCTACAGGATGACCTGAGGGGGGAGGTTATGAAGTCCAGGCTCTTAGAGCTGAGAAGTGGAGAAGTGCATTCCAGAGGAGACAACCCTTGCACCGGGAGTGTTTGCAGAGCTCCAGCCCACACCGCCGAGCTGATCCCGAGCTCTCCAAGCCACTGCAGTGGCATGGCCCGGGGCACGGGGACAGCAGGTGTCTGGTATTTAGGCTGTTATGGTGTGGTGTTTTCCACTCGAGCTGGAGCTCGGCTCCCAGCTAATGACAGCCATGGGAACGCTGTGCAGTGCACGGCCGAGCAGGGCACCCGGCAGGAAAAATCCATCGCAAAGCATCCTGCTGCTCTCAGCCATCCGGAAGGGGAGACGGCACGCGGGAAGCCGGCAGAGGCCGGAGTCGCTGCAGAGAGGTCCACAGTCAAACGTCAAGCCCACAGTTTTCTCATCAGCTGTAAGGAGCAAAGCACTTGGCAAATCCAACCCAGCCCTCAACCTGAGTGACAGAACAGCCTCCTTCAGTCTGGCTTCTCCTAAATGCTGACTTTTTCAGAGTGTTTAAGTAAATCAGTTTTATTCCTCACCTCAGGCTTAAAAGCTCCAGTTATGTCTCTGAATGCCATTGGATTGGCCTGTCACTCAGCTGCCCTAGGGTGTATCCAGTGCTATCCAGATGTGATGTCCTGTCAGAGCTCTGCATGTGAAATAAAGCTAGGGATGGTGTGGATCTCCCGTGGAAGTCCGTGGGGTCAGAGAATCAGAGCTTGGCATTGCTCTGCAGCTTCTGTTGCTGAAGAAGGGGAAGGCCATGTGGTCAGTGTGCTGTAATAAATATAGCTGACCTATCTGAGACAACTGCTGAGGGCTAATAGCTATCTGTAGCCTGGAGGAGGTTATCAGTCAGCACAAGGAATGTGGACTCTGGGTTGTATTCAGCCCTGGAATCAAACAGATCGGGGTTAGAGAGTCTGAGAACGACAGAGCTATGGCCATGGTAAAAGATCTGCTCTAATTCAAGGCAAGGAAAACTGAATGCAGAAACTAATCTCCCAGGCAGCATGAGATGAGTAGGAAAACATTAACACCACCATAGAAACCCACCATCAAAAGGCAAGATCAAATGAAGAACAGCAAAACCAGCACCACAACAGGCGTTCTGGTTTTGGGCTGGTGGAAGTTCTCGTGATCTCGAGTGAGTTGACAGAAGCTCTTTGCCCAGGGCCCTTGCCAAGCAGCCCATGATTTACAGGTGTGATTGCACGTGGTTAATGCAGTGGGCATGGGAGCAGCCTGAAAAGAATGGCAGCACAGGCTTGTGAAGAAGTAGCAGGAGCAACTAATTTTTCTGAAAGGCTTCCCCAGCCTGAAGAGGAATGTGCCAGGGTGTTTCATGCTGTTGCCCATTGCAGCTGGCACAGCCTAGTAGGCATTTGTTATTTCAGAGTATGCATGCGCTGTCATTTCATGGTGTTGATCTGTGCTACTTTAAAATGGAATGCTTAGAAAATGGACTGTGCTTGGACCTCCTGGTCTCTAATTTGCAGCAAGTGAAATTTATGCACCTTTTAATTTTAGAGAAAGGTTGTTTTAAGGCATTGTCTCAAGCATTTATTCTTATTATTAATCACCTACTGTAGCTCTTTGAAACCTCTGCTCTTACCCAGGACTCAACTGCCAATGACTCGTGGACAATGAGACTTGTGGGACCCAGAAATGGAGTCAATGCCTATGGCTGGACTGATGTAGAGCTGTGAGATATGATGTGGTCCCAGACACAAGTGAAAGGTGGTCTCTGTCTTAACTGTGGGCAGTAACAGAGTTTGTCAGTCAGTGATTTCTTACCTTCCCTATTTTTTTTTTTTATGAACCCAAATATAGTCCAACTGAAATGTGAATACCTACATGGAAATTTTAAAGCTCTGGCCTTGCTTACTGAGCTTTTCAAAATCCTTGGGCTCCTCTGAGTACATGCTGAAAGACATGGTCTGTTCCAGGTGTTTTCAGTTATTTAATCAGAAAATTATGGGAAGGCTGGAGTGAAGAATACCCGAAAATCTGATGAAAAACTTAGGAAGATAACAAATTAAAATGCTGTCTCACAAGAATGCTGAATTGGGAAAAAAAGAGAAGCAGACCATTTCAATTATACGAATTATCTGATTTGGAGAACACAGTACAATGGTTCCCATTGAAATCAAGGGACTTCATATGAATTCCCGGAGTATCTTGCAACATTTGTAAAACTTTTCACAATGATGGATGAAGAGGAGAATTATCTGAATAGGGTACTACAGTACTTTCAGTGAGGCTGTGCCAAGGGCAGCACCAGGTGACGGGATGGATGAAATCAGACTGGTCAACACAGACACCTAAGGCAAAGGGAGCGTTGTCGTGGGTCTGCTCAGTGGAAATATTGTTTGTGAGAGACACAAGCAAATCATTCCACACTAGAGCCAGGTCTGGCCACTCTTACTGATCTAATCAGTCTCAGTTAAGGAGGGTGGGTAACCAAAACCAGTTTTCTTAATTGTGCTGGAAATTTTACATCTTCCTTCTGTCATATTTTTGCTGACTTCCTGCCAGTATTTGTACAGGCGGTTGTTGTTGAACAGTGTAGATTGATTCTGGGGAAAGTAAGGCAAGTCAGCCATGCTCACCATGTTGACTGTGTGATTCAAAAGTGGTTTGGCCACTCCTAAAAAATGAAGAAAGAAAATTCTCCCAGTCCTTGGCAGAGGATAGGGTGAATACTTTCCAAACGCCCTGATTTCCTTTTGCTTAAAGTCTGACATCCAAAAAATGGGGAGGCTGCCGTCACATTTATGAGTGAGTTCATTTGAGAGCACGATGATCACTCAAGGGAAGCTGGCCAACAGCACAGGGTGGAAGAGAGACCTCTTGCAGATGATTGGTTGTTTTTTTCCTGGGGGACTTAGCTGGGACACTCCAAGACAAAAGACACTTGCTGTCATCCACAGCAAATGTTCTCCAAGTGCTCCACCACATTTGGCAGTCACAGCCAGGGTCGACTCAACTCTTGATGTTGCCCAGGACTGTAAATTCTGGTCTGTGTAGTTTGTTGTGAGAGGGATTATCAGAGGAGATCTTTTACTTTAGCTTGTCTCTGCTCTGCTTGGACACTGCAGCCAGTATGGCGTTTCTTATTTAGAGTAGGATGTTAAATGTAGTGTCCTGGCCAAATTCCAGCGTGGGTGTTTATATTCTGCTCAATTAAATGCCATTGCTGGATCATTATGTGAAAGCAAACTGTGGTGCTTGTCCTTTGCTAGTAATGTGTATACCCTTAAGACCTGATTTATGGAGAGGCACATCAGCCCTCCTCTGAGGATCACAAAGTCATGATTCACATCAATAATGATAATGTGAACTAGACCAGACCTTGTGGATTCTTTTTCTTGTTTTTTTCTTTGTAATCTCAAGGTTTATTTTCGTGCTCTTGCAGAAAATTGCTTTTTCTGCAGCAGTAGTGTCCCTGAGTTATCACATGGTGTATCTCCAGCGTGCTGATGTACCACAGGTCCACGCAGTGGGGGAAGGATGAAAAGCCAGATCTTTTAAATCAGGGTAGTTTCTCAAATGCATATTTCTCCAAGAGGCTTGTTTAGTCTGTTTCTGTTTTGCCAGGACATGTGTTTTTAGGAGTCTCCTCCTTTCCCTGCTTAAGTCATGATTCTCTTTTGCTACATCAATAGTAGTGGTCGAACCTGAGAAGACTTGGAAGGTGTCTCTGATGGGCGTCCAAAAGCAATGAATATTTATTCATATTCTCTAAACTTTTCCACTCGTCGGGGTAGGACTGCCCTGTTTTTCTGTGTTTATTCAGTGCCTAGCACCATGCTCCCCTCCATATGTTCTTGGTCCCGTGCCATGATTAGCCATTAGCACAGTAAAAAAATCTTTATTAGTAATAACGCTACGTATCATTAACAGGAAGAGTGAATGAGGAGATGCAACTTTGCCTTCCCCTGCATTGCTTCTTTGGGAGAAGGTATCTATTCCAGCAAGGCAATTCTGCAGAGATACAGTAGAGATCTACTCCTGTCTTCTCTTTAAGTCTTGTATCAGAGGCATAGCCACAGGTTTCCCCTCTTTGCATGCCAAAACCCAGGTATTTATTTAATTTTTAAAAGGATTGATTGAATTATCTTATTTTCTAGGTGCGAAGAATGGTAGAAATTGTTGAGCTGTAGAGCAGTGGTTTGACTCAGCCATGTCAGGTGTACTGACCTGTTGAAACATAGCAAGAATCCAGGTTTTGCCTAAAAAGAATTTGTGCCATGAGACGGAGAATCAGTTGCAGATCTCATTAAGGCCAAGTACATTTATTTTATTTTTACCTGAAGCATAATTAATTCAAGAAGTGAGTTACACAGGTTATATTTTTAGATACTCCTGGGCCGAGATGAAAAAGAGAAAAGCTGGTCATTTCCTCATAGCTGGGTTGCAATGAACAGAACAAGAACAATGGTTTGTGAGGGGGGACTGATGGCTCCAGACTTCTTCCATGAAGCAGCTGGAGGCTGGAATTCACACATGAGGGACACGTCTTTTTATGTGTTCTGAAAGCAGCACGACAGAAACGTTGTGCTGCGACTTGCATAACGTGTAGCTCCATTTCCCAGCAGTTTCAATGCACACTGTTGCTGGCAGAATCCAAGACCACAGCTCTAATGGCAAATTCACACGGGAACTAAACGTGCCCAACCAACCTCACGCTGCCTTCAGATCCCTTGACTGAGGAACACTGGAGTTGTATATCTGTTTTTTCACACGGGGTTGGCCTCATCCAAAGGGTCAAAGCTGTGTTAGGGATGATGCTGGTCATGCACAGGCAGGGAAATGATCCTGCCCTGCAAGTGCTACTTCCTAAGTTTTCTTCTTGACTTCATCTCCACAGATGAGATCAGTGGAAAGGAAGATGGGGAGGGAATAGCATGGATATTGCAAAACTTGCTGGGAGAAATGTACTTTTCCATGCATGTCTTGCTTGCTGGGCTGCACATTCCTCTTTCCCTGATGACAGTGTTATGTGCTGGGTTTTGCTGGTAGCTAGGCAGCTACCCAAAGCAACAAATCCAGGTGCCAATGAAACTTTCCATTGACTGAAGTGGGTTCAAGGGCAGCAGTAACAACTCACAATTCAGTCTCTTCTGAGGCCACAACACAAGGTCCCATGCAATATTTTTAACTGCAAATTATTCCAAAATCTCTCTCAAAACATAATCTGTACTTCGTGCTGCGCATCTGTACCAAGGATTTAGAAGAAAAATGGGTTATTAGTTCCTAATTTACATTTTATGTTTTATGCTTCCTGGCAAGTTAAAGCTGTGGTCAATGGTTCGGCCCCAAATGGCCTTTCATTACTCAGGCTGTCCAGACATTCATAACCTTATGAGTCCTTACCAAAGAGGCTCAGATTTGTGCCAGAAGTATTGGGAGAAGAGAGCGCTCATGTGGATTATGTATAATGTAAGAACTGAATGGAATTCAAGGAAAGTAAGGTAATATTAATCCCTGATAAGCTGATAGAGATGCTTAATAATTACAAATCATAAAACTATACAGAACATTGCATGAGTCTTATGCAGTCACTCTTATTTTTCCTCATCTTCTGCTGTTTTATGTTTATCTATTTAGGCCAAAACTCTGGAAAAAGAAGCTGCTCGTGTTTTGGTTCCCATATGACCCTCAAAGATAGCATCCTCTGAGAGTTTTCCAGTCAGCATCCGGTGAGGCTCTCAAGTCAAGGTCCCCAAACACCAGCAGGCAGGACAAAACTGGCCCTGTAACACATGATAAATAATAACAACACTTCTCCCAAAGCCAAACCTTCTGAGTAAAGGATGCTGTTACTGGTGGGCTGGGTAGCACCATCCGTTATTGAATTTGTCTAATACTGCACTTGTAAGGTTAAGATCATGCCAGAGTTATGAAGACTGAAATTTTCCATGCTGGATGTTTTCTGTGCTAAATTTTTTTCTTTTTTTTTTTTCTTCTTTTAAATTTTTTTTATTAAAACTGACAGTCTGAAGGTGGAAGCCAAGATTGATCAGAAAGACAAAGAAGTAGCTATTCCTTAAGTATCCAGGCTAAGTATGAGATCTGTTGCAGTTTCAGAGGATGTTAGTTTCATTGCACATTGCTGAGGGAGTTGACAAAGTTTGAGAGTATTTTGCTGCAACTCATCTACCTGTTCACCCTCTCAGTCAAAAATGGAAGAGGCCACTTAGGGCTCATTTCAGGGAAGGACCCCATCTTGAGGATCTCTCCATGCTTTTCCTTCCAGTGAAATAAAGCAGCCACTTCAGACTGAGTCTCAAAGTCTTGCAGAAGTCTCCCCAAGGGTGTCCACTTGGAGAGCTGTTGCAGAGTTACCAGTGTGCAGTACATCCACATCCCACTTCTACTGCTGCACACTATCGGTGTAGGACAAGTGCTGGGATCAGATGGATGGGGGATTTGGGACCCACAGTCTAGAGAGATTGAGATTGACTGTACAAGTGGAGGAAACTTGCTCATCTTAGAGGAAGTAGAATGGAGGAGCAGTATTGCTGGAGAAGATGGCAAAAGTTAGGAAGGGAAGGTGAAAGAAAAAATAGGGGAATCACGGCCCACAGAGTCCATAGAAGCGAGGATGACCATCTGACACAATTTACAGCTTCTTTCCCAGCTCCCAGCAGCACAAACAGATACACTGACACCCCTGTGTCAGCTCTGCTGGTATGGGTATCGCTATGAGTGACAGCATGATGGAGTTTCTGTTTCAAAGAAAACATAGGAAAGAGCTCAAGAAAAGCTGTGTTAAAAGAACATTCTTCAAGTTGCCAAGTCGAAAGTTCCCAGCCTTTTGTGTAAGCTCTTCCAAATGAACAAGACTTTCTCCGTTGGTCCACAGCAGTTTTTTTCCTTCAGTTTTTCAGTTCCTTAAAAGCTTAGGAAATTAAGCATGCAAAAATATGTGTTAAAACAATGAGCACATAAAATAAATCTTGAATTAAGACTGCCTATGCAGCTTAAATTCATCTTTCAGTATATATCAAATAATTAATTTTCTTCCCCTGGAGCCCTAATGCAGTCAGTTCAAAAGCTTGATTTACTCTGGGGCTGGAACTGGGTTTTCTAATAAAGGAGCACAGAATGGCTGACTCATTTATTGCATGAGGTAAAAGGTGTGTGATAAATTTAAATGGGGATTTGCAGCATCAAAGGAAATGGTCTCAGAGCCAGAGCAATTGAGTAGCATACTAAGGAACTGGACAGGGATAGATCTTATGTGATGACAGGCAAGTCACTTAAAATTAGTTTTTCACAGTTGGCCTCTAATTGTGCTTTTTCCATTTTCTGACTATTTGCTTTGAGATTTTTTGGGTCTTGTTTACCAATGTGTCCAACTGAAGCAAATGGAAGGTTGGCTTTGGACAGACAGAACAGCATATAAAGTTAAATGCACAGAAAATCAAGTAGCACCAATCAGTGGATACTGTTTACCTTAATCTTCGTATGTTTCAGTCCCCCATCTGCAAAATTGGACTCTCTGTCCCCCAGAGGTGGGGTGCAAATAGATCTGTGAATACACGTGAGGTATTCAAAGGCTGCATTGGAGAACGTCACAGAAAGGTCCATGGCGAAATGAATCACTGTGTCTTCAGAGCAGGCCTGACTGGTGTGCAGTAAATACAGTCCAGGGCCACACACTGAACCAGAGGAGAGGACCAAACACTGAATAGCTGCTCATTATTAAGCACTGTCCGTCCTGTGCGCTGAATGAGGCGAAGGCCCTGTGGGAAAAGCAGTTTGCAGTGATGTAATTAAAGACTGAACCAGAATGCACACACAGTGAGCAGTGGCATTCAGGCTGCACCAGCAACTTTAATTTAGGTTTTTCCTAGGTTTTGAGGCTTAGCTTTGCAACCTCAATCACGTTCCTTTAATAATTTGGGGTGTGTCGACGTAACACTGCAGCTGAATTCTTCCTTGTGGAATATTATGTCTTACAAAAAAAATGTATTGTTGCATTACTTCCTGTTTGCTCCCCATGCTGCTACAGATAATTGCTTCTTTCCTGGGGGTGGAATGAAGACTGTTGAAGTCCAATGGCCTCAACCATGGGATGCTTATTCAATGTGGCATGTAAGCAGCAGGGATTTCCTTGTCCCTGGCTGGAGACCTGCATACTTTACCTCTTCCATGCAAGTAGGATGAAATTAATCAGCGTTGGTTTTCTCAGCAAGCAATGAAATTTCAACCACTGCAATGTCGGAGGAGGAAGACTCCTCAAAGGGGATCAGGAGAAAATGCATGAATGAGAAGTTCCTGCCAAGACATGAACACTACACTTGAGTGTGTCTGAAACGTTGGGCGCAGTGAGTAAATAAGCCCCATGACAGGTCTAGCCTAAATAACCAGCACTTCCATGGCAAGTAGCCCATACTTTCACCAACCTTGGCATCGAGACGAGGATAATATTTTTGCAAGGATGAACTGCGCTCAAACAATGTCTCTAATGTTTCAGTGTCGTTGCAAGCATGCTTTCCTTTCAGATCAGCCATGTGGCTCTTCTTTTCCATCCCTTTCCCCCTTTTCCTGTCAGAGAAGTACATTTTATGTGTCTGCTGAAGAGGAAATCCCTGTCTTCTGTAGAGTTCCTGGGCTGAGGACCCAGAAGACAGTGCACCTCAGTCCTGGGAATGGAGCTGTTAACCCTTAGCTGATGGTTCTCTTCTGGCCTCGTGCACTGTGCTTAGTGTTCCCATATCTCACTCTCACAGGAGAACTTACCCATCTCTAAAGTGATAATTACACATAGCAATCCTGAATTCCATATTTTGAGAATTCCCAGCAACTGTTGTAGTGACTGATGAGGTGACAGGAGCTGTCTATCCGTGCACATGGACACAGAATATTGCTGGTGAAGCCACAGCTTGCTCCAAACATCTGTGCACCAAAATGCCAAATACAGCATCTACCCTGCCCATTCTGGAGGTCAGCATGAAAGTACAAGCACAAGAGGCTACTCTGCTTGGCAGAATTGAAGGGGCAACCCAAATCTAAGTGGCTGCCCCATAAGTGATCCTTTTCCCTATGTCTGAGCATCCCTTCACGTTTATGGACTCAGAGATGATGCTTCACACAGAGGGCAGGTGGTGTCACCCAACCGAGAAAAGGCAGCGTGAGCTGTTGCACTGTTCTCATTTCTGGCCTCATCCACCTCACTTCTTTTATGTTCCTGAGCAGAATAACTTGGGAATGGTTTCTCATGTAGTTGTGAGGCTGCTTTACCACACCAGAGTTACTCCTTGCCGTGCGTCACCCTGGTATAAAAGTTCATGAGATTACCGGATTAGATTTCAGTGTATGCAGTTGATATATTTGGGCAAAGCAATGTCTTAGTGGGTCAGCACCTGGCTGGAAGAGTGCTGGAGAAGGCTTCAGGCAAGCATTAGCATCTCAGTTATTCATTTATTTCTTCAGATCCAACATGGAGTGTGAGGGGATGTTGAAGTATCCTCTCCCAAGTGAGAACTAAAATGTGTAAATCTGTTTTCAGCAGTAAGATACCATTATCACTGCTTATGAGGTAGGCAACCCTACTTCAAGCTCCTGTTAATTTTGCCTTCTGTTCACTGAAATTCTTTCAGCAACTTTGGAGGCGATAGCCTGGGCTTCTTGTTTTGCAGATCTGAACACCATTATTTTGTGTTGCTGGATATTTGTGGCTGTATGTAGAAATTTAGGAAACAAAATGGGGGAAAAAAAAATAAAAGTAAGATGTTTTTCATATCACAGTGTGAAAATAAACCAAGAAATTACCAGAAAAAAAAGACATAAACTGAAAAAATTCAAATACTAGAATAACTTTTAAAACTCCAAAAGTTTTCACATATTTTCCCTATGACAACACAGTTGTGGAGTGCAAGTTCTCTCTAAAATTGCCCTTTTTTTTTTTTGTAGACCTAAGTAAGACTGTTCATAGTGTTTTTTGTCTGGACACAAGCTGCCACACCCTCTGCATCCATCTCAGTAATTTTGTATGAAGGGATCCTTGGTACTGCAGACTTCTGACAAAAAGGAGAAAAAAATACTTGCCACTGGCAATCCCCCTCTTGCACAAGTTACATTCAGTGCATTTGGAGTTTCTAAATGACTTTAAAATTTCTTTTCCACTCCTCATATCAGTTTTACTCAGCAGCTCAGCTCCTTCACGCCCACTCAGAGGGGGCTGTCACTCAGCAGGCAGTCAAATCAGCCTGTCAGTATAAATCGAGGCAAAGTCAGTGTCTGTATTATTACAAATAAGCCACTTGTAGTTGAGCAAAAGATCCAGTTAAGTGGTAATTTAGCAGCGTTGTCACAGGTACCCCTTAAAATTGTTGAGGATTGATTATGTTTTCCAGTATATTGTTGTCTCTGATTACTTAGGTTGGTGGTTGAGCTTATTGTGCAATTTTTGTTAAAGGCTAGGATTGACAAACACTTACAAAATCAGTGGAGTTTTACCAGTGTGGAGTTTTGTTGTACTTGAAGCTTGGGCTTTCAAAACACCAGGAGAAAAAAATGACAGAAAAATACCTAAGAAAATTTAGCAGTGAAGTAACAACTAAGAGCATCTACTATTCTGTTAGAGGATTCTCTAATAAAATGACTGGGATGCTTAGGACTTGCAGTGACTATTGAACAGCATGCAGAGTAAGTAATCCCTGTGAATAGTTTTATTATGTGCCTGTCAGTAACGTGTGCTGCTTAAATATGCGCTCACAGAGTGACTGTGCTGGTGGCTCTGTGCACTCTGCCACTTACTGACCTGGTAAAAGTTTAGTCTTGGAAAAGGAAAGCTGCTTTGCTTTCTACCTGGGCTGGTTTGGAAGTCAAAGAGTAGTTTTGCAGAAGTCCTTTCTCCTTAAGAAAGTGATTCACAAGATGTCTCCATTAGTTTCCTGGAATCGAGATGTTTATTTTGTGCTATGTACAACAGCAACAGTTCTGTAGATTTCATAACATTAAACATTCAAACTGCAACTTCTACTGAAATTTTCTTTCAGCATGTATTACCCAGAATGTCACCAGGCAGGAGTCTAAATAACAGCACTAGACAGAAAATAAGTTTGGTATTTCAGTTAAAAATTTTCAGACTGGACATAAAAGTCCAAAATTAAAAAAAAAATCTCAGTAGCTGTGGTCTTTGAGAACAAATCATCCAGTTCTGTCATTCACATCCAAGGCAGAACAAAATGAGAACAACTAAGTGTTTGTTCCCCGAATTTCCCAGGGCGTTTCTGAGGTGAGCTTTCATATTTCTTTGAGGGATTTTTTTCCAGTCCTCTGGCCTTGCCGCAGAGACATTGTTGAAAGTCATTTAAGAAGACAAAGGCAAAGTCCTTTTCTAGCCAGGGTGGTGGTCAGGGTTATGGTGTGGGCAGCCCTTCCCCTGGGGCTGCACAAGTACCACATGAAAGTGCTGGGAAATGGTGGTGGTGAGGCATCTTTTGTGATCAGTGTGAAGTAGTTTGGAAGCCCACCATGCCCTGAATACCTTTGTGACTGGCCACAGAGGCAACTGTTCAAACACTGTGCTTGGGAAACCTCACCAAAGGCATTGATCCAGGGCCATGTGCTTTTCAAGTGTAATTTATGGGAATGGAAAGCAGCTTACTACTAGTAATGGTAATTTTTTTGACTAGAACTGTAACACACCTGCCCATCTGTCAGTCAGCCAGTCAGTCTGTCTCCCTGCTCTTTTTTGCTTTTTGTTCCCTTTCTATGCACTGTTATTTTAACTGGCAGCCAAATGTAAAAGAAAGGATGTGTTTAAGAACATGGTACCTAATAATTTAAGTTTAAAAAAAAAATGCTTTAAAATATCCCCACTGCACATTCGCAGTCCAGATTTCCTGGCGATTAATCCTGGTGCACGCATTTCCGCCGTCGTGCTGGTGCTGACTGTGGAACGGAGAGACAGAGCGGTTTGTTCACGTAAATTGCGGGAAGGGAAAACTAAGAGGTGGGAAAACTAAGGTGGGCTTGATCAAAGAGCCACTGGAATTGATGGGAATCTTTCCTTGCATCTGAGTTGGTCAGAGCATGGTGCTGATAACACCAAGGTTGGGGGTTCAACCCCCATATGGGCCATTCACTTAAGAGCTGGACTGGGTGGTTGGGTCCCTTCCAACTCAGAATATTCCGTGATTCTGTGATTTCAGCAGATTTAACGAATGTCCTCATTATTGGCAGTAATCTGTTGTCTTTCCCTGCACCCCATACTTCACACAACGATATTTTTGCTTCTCTGATTGAGAGGCTTGAGCATTAATGGCAAGCTCCATCTTCTCCAGCTGAAGCTTGACCCTGCACTTTCTGCTTTTGAACACGGGGCTTGGTCAGTGACCCAGATGGAAGGGATGCAGTTGCCTGAGCGAGTAACTTTTAGAAGATACCAGAAGTGTTGGGGGGGCTGGAATAACTCAGCAGAGTAGCTCAGATTTTGTTAGGATGAGAATTTGTCTTCCACTGGCAAACAGCCTGGCCTCAGGGCAGAGCATTTTCTCTTTGCCATCTGACTGTGCTCCTGGCACAAGGCTGGATGACCAAATGTCTCCCCTGCTAGAGCTGAAGGTCCCTCCCCAGGCTCTGGACCCCACTCATGTTTTCCTGTGCAGTGATTATATTGAGCTCACAGGATCTTGTTTGATCCTCCTCCTGCTGCTGCTACAAAAAGGGTGGGTGGGTTGTTATCTCTCCTGTCAAAATCTTTGTCCAAAATCAACAAAGCCACAAATGCGTTACGGTTCAAGTACTCGTGCAAACATATTTATGCAACTGCTTGTAGGATTTGACTTTCAAATAGAATTCCATGAGCAAAGCTTCAATACAGCTGCTTTCAAAAACAAATGAGGAGATCCATATGTATCACTGAAGTGTGTTTAACTGCGAGTTTGTTCCAATATTCTCCAAGCATATTTTTCATATCGGTCCAACTGGACTGTTTCCATCTCCAGTGTAATGCTGCTGTGATGTGTGGAGCCTAATACCATGAAAAGAGTGGAAATAAGGGAAGTTATACAAAGCAAACACTGTCTGTATCTGAATAATTACATTAGATATTCGATGATCAGGAGATTAAATTTTGTTTGTTTTAAAAAAGACAGCTGACAAGCAGAGAAAATTAAGTTGGCAGGACTTAAAACCAGTTTGGGGTAATTCCATTTGTCTCAAGTAAGCTTGATTGCATTTGTATTTTTAATTAATTAAACTTAGATAGCCAGTGCCAGAACAACGCTTGCTGTAACAGCATAGATGAGGGTCTCCAAGTCTTTTGTAGAAAACCCTAAATTCAAATGGAAAAAAATAAACCGAGGCCAAAAAATGTGTTCTCCCCCAGTAGTTCATATGTTAGGTCTAGAGCTTTCCTCAGCAATGAAGGGCTGGTTTGAACTGCAGACTGGGACGAGCTGCTGTTTAGAATAAGGAATCTATCAAGCCATTATCTTGTCGTAAGTCATAACAATTTCCATATTTTATTTAAAAATAAAGCAAGCGGATGAAATATTTATGGTTAGAGAGAGTGTGCTTTTGCCACCAGCAAGAGAACTTCATCACAGCCCTTGGCTTCAGAATTCCTGTCCGGCACCTGCACGGCTCCGGACCTGCCAAGATAAACACTCTCCAAGACAGAGACTGCGTCGTCGTTTTTAATCTCTGTGAAGTGCCAGGTGAAGTTCTGGAGCAGTAGAGCGGTTCATGTATAAAAAGACTCTGCTGTGCTCTCCTGGACTAAATTTCCGCTCTGGGAGTTTGCGTTGCAAGCAAATCGCCAGGAGCCACAGGGCCATCAGCAGCACTCGGGGCTCCCACACTTTAATGGACTTCTTCTGGCCACGCTGCTCAGAGGGAGGCAGTGCCAGTAGCCCCATTTTATAAATACAGCATGCCACTGAGGTCTGCAGGGCACAGAATATTAGTTGTGCTGGTAACTGAATTCCCACGGGAGCCTGGATGCTTGTATTAGGCTTTTATAAAATGACTTAACTGCCACAGTTTATAGGAATTTTTGAATGAACTGAAATGTGACGTTTTTATGCCTGTCTTGTGCTCTCTAACCATCTGGCTTGCCTCACTTTTTAAATGCATTGCTGGAGACAGGGCGAATGGAGAGTCCTCAGCATCTCAACCACAAGTTTCCGTTGTAAAACAGCCCCCCTCACCCCCCAAACAACAACAACAAAAAAAAAAAACCCAAACCCAGAAAACCCCAAACCCAATAAAATAACAGACAAGAAGGACAAGGAACTTCGCTCCTGTTGCTTCCTCCCATTCCTGCAACATTCCCAAGTAGGCACCGTGAAAAAGAGATCCCTCTCTATCTTACTGTAGGTTTTTGGCCAGGCTCTGCAGTTTAAACAGTGATATCCCTGTTTCTTCATCCGAAATGGTCCCCTATTTTCGGTTCCTCAAAGAGAGAAATCTGCTGTGTTTTCCACTGCAAGTACCTGGGTTCCCAGCAAAGTTCATGAGGTCCTGACTGGCTTTGACATCTCCAGGTCTGAAGACCATCGAAAAATAAGAGTAAGAATAAGAAGGTAATAAGAGGGCCTTCAGATGTGTTAACATGGCCCATCTTGGGGTTTTGTTTTTGAACATAAGGATTACCTTTTGTATTGAAGCATTTTTATTAGAGATGGAAAACCGTCTTTTGTGGAATGTAAGAGCTAATGTTCCAGCTTTCCAGATTATTCTGAAATACAAGAGCAACGCAGACACTGTTAATAATGAAATCAAAGCAATTTAAATCCTTTTAAAGCATCCACAAAGGATCCTTTGATAAGAAGCAACTTTCATCAGCCTGAAAGACTAGGCAGTTTAGTGTGTGCTGTTTATTAAGTTTATATGTAGACAGTGGTAATTCCACTTTTGGCTGGAGAAGAGCAGCAGTAAATTATGAGACATCTTTATAAGCACCAGTGTTAGACTTGCTGGTTTTAAATGAAAAATGTATTTATATTAATATAGCTCTAAATGGAGTTATTCAGTGCTTAAAGATGCAATTTGCTTTCCATTAGTACTCTGAATGGACACAAAATAATTCTGTAAACCTTAAAGGCTTTGGTCTTTTTTTTGACAAAAGGGAGGAAATTGCTACAAGTGCACAATGTATGATGGGCTGTGAAAGTCTGCTTAGTTCAGTTGTGCTGCGTAGTTTTTAATCTTGCTCTTAGTTCCTGCCTTTGTCCTCCTTTTCATTGTGTGTCTCTGTAAGGAAACTTACATGAAGAAAGCAAAGATGGGCAAAAAAACCAGAAGTGGTTTTAGATTTGGGCTGGGCTGGGTAGGATCTCTTTTAGCAGCATCTCCTTGAGTTTGATTGAAGAGGGAGGTGTGCAATTTTGGCACATCTCTAGCTGAAATTTCCATCCATCTCAGGGATGTTGGGCATCACTTTGACAGCCCCTAGCCCTTTGGAAAAAGAAAGTTTTACTTTTGGTGTGCCAACAGTCTTAGGAACTGACTGCTACTCCCTTGGGCTCCAGTGCTGCTCCTACTGCCCAGCTGGAGTGTAGGGACTGAGGCAATTCAAATGCTTTCTTCCATTAATTTGGGGTGCTTTTTGTTGTTCTGGAACAAAGCAGGTGAGAGGAAGAGAGCAGCAGACAAATAATGGACTTGGAATAGCTGAATGCTTTTGGTTCACCTTAAAGAAAAAAAAAAAATAGGGAAAAGAAGGGAAGATGAATTCTGATCTTGGATCATTGAGCATGAGTGCAAATGAACAATTAAGTCTTCCTACATCCTCTTTGGAGGTTCCAAGTGTTTAATTGTCGGATGGTTTGTTTGTGGGGTTTTGTTGGTGGTGTTTTTTTGTGGGGGCTTTTTTAGGCAGCATAATTACTTTGCATTTGGATCTTACTCAGTTTTCTTCTGATTTAATGCCAAGGATAGCAGGGATCCAGAGGTCAAGTCCAAATGTTCCCATGCAGCAGCGTGGTGCATGTCTTCTTGGCGATTCTCCGTGCATTTCTTTGGAAAATCTGCTCTTGGGATTCCAGTATGTTGGAAAATAAAACATTACTTAATAGATAGTACATAAATACAATCCTTGGCCACACCAATAAATGACCAAAAAGCTGAAAAAGTGTTCCTGGCTTTTTTAGACTTTAAAAGTGAGATTTAAATTGAGTTCATCCCTCCCCACACACATCTAGAGGAGGAAGCCTCACCAGCTGCTTGCAGGGTTTGGATTTGCAGCTCTTCAGAATGAGTTGCAGAAATGCAACCTTTATAGCAGTCTCACTTAGACACCTGCACATTACACTGAATATCGAGAGTTATCACCGTGTTTTGTAGTTCAACACTGACCCATCAAAACCCACAGGCATATTGCAAATGTGAAGGAGGAGGGGGGACCTGGTCTCTGCATTTTCTCTCCAAAATGGCTAAAGTGATATTTTAGCCAGCCAAAAAAATGCAAGGTATTTAAATGAGAAATTAAGACAAAAAAATCTTCACAAGGCATAGGGAGGTTTTTGTCTAACTAAAATATTAGATTTTCCCCCCATTTAATTGAAACTTGGGGATTTTTACGTCAGCAACTCTGTTACCTTGTGTTGGATTTTTCACTTCATCACTGGTATGTTTTGACTGGTATGAAATTTTGTTAATAGGACTATTTTTCTTAGGCATGGGCTCAGATATTTTTCAGAACCTTACCAGAATATCTGTTGGGGAGCAAATTTGTCCATAGACTTTGAATGGTGACAGCATTATGTGTGCAGGTGCAACTATTTTGGTATGTTCTTTGTGCTGGGTGCTCTTGAAATTAGTATTTCAATACATAAGCTATGAAGTAAAAGGAAAAATGAGTCAGTAACATTATGAATAAACATCATTTATCTTTATTTATCTTATGAATGTTAATTATGGCATTTTATATAATACCTTTTCTATATTAATCTATGTTGTTGCTCTGTTAGGAAGATGGAGAATGCACTTGCATGTGTGCATTGTTTGCCAGTGATATTTTCTAAATAAAGAGTTTGGCGTCAGTGAGAAGTGTCTGCTTTCCCAGGACTTTGACCCACCCATCTTTTCACCCCCGTTTTGGGTGACTTTGCAGGTGTTAAACAGGATGGCGCTGAGGCAGGAGGGTCTGACTACCAAAGATATCACTCTCAGAGCTGTTTTAGTTACACTTCATCATCATAAGCATATGGTTTCACTTCCAAGTGTTTAACGTTTCCATTTCCTCAGGAAATCATTCCTTCTATTTTTTAAACTTTTGAAACTTGGTGGATATTTTTACTGGCAGGCGGAGCGAGAGCGACACAAGGCTCAGCCCCCGCCCAGGAGAGCCCCTGGCTGCGGTACCCGCCTGCCTCCCCATCCCTTCCCTCCTGCAGCAGCTCCTGAGCACGGCTCGGGGTGCTCCAGCCGCGTCTCTGGGGTGCAGCACACTGTTAAAACACTTCTGCTTTCCTTGCTATAATAAAACCATCCACTCCTTTTTCAGCTTTAACTGAGAGACGTGTTTTTCTTTCTTAGTCCGCTCCGGGCCCATGCATCCCAAGAATTAGTTGAGTGCAGATTCCTTTAGCTGACTGAGTGAGGCCAACGGCAAGATCAGGGCCTAAGAAAATAGTTTGTGTCACCTACAAGGAATGAAAGCGTTTTCATCGTGTATTTATTGTCTGTGTTGGTACATCCAGCAGTTAAACGCACATGACGGAGGAGTGGATGGCTCCAGGGAACTGCTCTGGCTGTTGTGTTTTCAGAGATTATTTGTGGTATTTCCTTTTTCCTCCTTACGAATGGGTCGCCCTTCTCACGTGTTGGCCAAGTTCTGTAGAGCAGGAGGAAGTCCGTGCTCATGTCATATTGATGTTGTGTTTATCCATATATGTTGTAGTGTTTAGCTGCTTGTTTTCTTTCCCTGCTGTGCTATGAAGTACGGTTATGGATGTGCCATTTGCACATGAATTTAGCTGGTATCACTGGCCTTTTTGGTACAAGATCATCTTCTGCTACCTTGGGTGTCACCACATCGTAACAACTTTGATAAACAAACTGCATTTTGTACAGCCAGCGTTGTCACTGTGCATCAAATAGTGCTGTGCAAGAGAAAATATGGGGAAAACCAGCCGGTTATTGTGTTTGTTCCTTTCTGTTTTACTCTGTTGTGAATCCAGACAGTCTCATTCTTTGCAGTCCTGGTGTGGCATGGGGAAGCCTGCTGTGGGTCTGGGCTTCTGGAGGGATTGAGTCCTGCCACCAGGCAGGCTGTGTGCTACTGGTATTTGGGGTGTATGTTTTATGCATACCCCCACAAGAGTGAGTTAGTCAAGGTAGCAGAAAACAGCGTCAGGCAGATGTAGTTAAACCTTCACACCTCCCCAGAGAGCTCACCTGAGCTGCTGAGCCTCTGGCTTCATGCCGGCCTCTGAGATGTTGTGAGTGCCTGTTTTGATCCACTTTCCTGACTCCTTCACTTCCCTTAGCACTGTACGTGTCTGCACATCCCTTCAGCAATTACTCACTAAAAAGCCCGCTTGGTCAAGCAGCACGAGCTGCTACCCCCCACAAGGACACCCCAAGGCTGCTCTGTGTCCCAGTGATCCTGCTGGTTTTCCCACCACACGTATCAGTGCCATGATGTTCCGTGCTGAAGGCTCCAGCTCAGGCAAACAAAGCACTGCAGGGGGGTGGCTGCTGATAATTAGATAAGTAAGGATTTACACAGTGATTTTGATCCAGTTTTACTTGCGAGAGAGTATCAAAACATTGCAGTCTTCTCGATAGATTGAGTGATACCCTGATCCAAAATGGAATGGCAATGCCAGCAAAAAAATGCTGCTTTTTTGTTGTTCCCAACTGCTTCAGAAGACCAGACCAGAGCAGGACCACACTGAATTAAAAGCACATTTCAGCTATCTCTGACCTGTGTCTCCAGTGACCACCCTGGAAGTGCTTCAGGAACCAGTTCCTGAAGTACAGCCAGGTGCAGCACTGGGCAGGCTCCCTCCTTCCCCTTACAAGAGGCAGCTCTGGGTGCTCCTGCCCGCTGTCACCCAGCTACAGGGCAGCAGTCCAACACCTCATAAAGCATTTCCTGTTCAGGACGAATGTACCCAGAGGGTGGTGAGGCCCTGGCACAGGTTGCCCAGAGAAGCTGTGGATGCCTCATCCCTGAAACTGTTCAAGGCCAGGTTGGATGAGGCTTGGAGCACCCTGGGATAGTGGAAGGTGTCTCTGCCCATGACAGGGGGTGTGTAACTAGGTGATCTTTAGGATCCCGTCCAACCCAAACCACTCCATGATTCTGTGATGATTCCGTGAAGTCCTGGTTTTGCAGAACATGGTCCCCAGGGCACAAGCTGAGATGAGCAGGTCCTTCAGCTGGGTCCCTTCTTGGCAAAGGTGAGCTCCATCACAGACATGTGGCTGCATCCATGGAGTGGGAGGAGCCGAAGGACGTGGGGGGGCCAAAGCAAAGAGGGGATCAAAGATGTTGCAGGAGCGACTCCAGGCCCAAGATAGAAGTAACCAAGGCACTGACAACTTGTGTGGGTTTCGTATGTCTGTTTGCAGTGCTGTGTTATGTGTTTAGAAGCTGGTTGTTTCCATAATAACAGCAAGTGCCATATGGCAGCGAGGAGGGTGGTGAGAAGAATGCCTAAAGAAACACAGTATGTTGTTTGACATGTGTGTTCTTGTAGAGGAATAATGTGTCTCAAGCAAGTATTGCTGCTCCAAGAAGGCTGGGGGATTTTCTGCTCTCACCAGAAAAATATCCAAAGCCCTTGGCATTTGTGCTGGTGCAATGCCAGTTAACGGTGCCTGCCCTTCATCCATATTCTCCTGCTGATAGTCCTTGTGATGGGCAAAGGACCTTTTGCTTTGCTGTGAGTGATGGTTCTGGATGCACCAGCACAGGGGAATTGCATTAAAACATGGCTTTTAAGGGGAAATACAGTTCGGTAAGGAGTGCTGTGTGAAACTGAAATGAACCAGATGTCGTATGCTCCATCCATTCCTTAATGCTCAGCAATTTAATAGCAGAAATTTTGAAACCTTTGAAAATGCATAGTTTACTATACTTGTTTAATAGAAAGTGGGCTAAGCATTTCTGGAGCTATGGGGCACTTTAGTGCATATCTAGGAAGCATCCGGAAGATCTCCACAAATTCCAGCTGTTTCTGCCCTTTAATGTATGACTCATATTTCAAGGACTTGTAATTTGCTCCCCACATTCCCACCAATACCACCAGCCTGATCTGTACCTTTGCATACATTTCCACCACAGAAAAATATGAAATTATTTTTTCATAATAGCTGAATGGCTTTTGCTTGCCCCTTACCAACATCAGCCCTACAAAATTCAGCCTCTCTTAATTGAGTCTTAAAGCCATTAATTACATTTGTATTTGGATACCTGAAACGTGGTGGCAGGTAGAAGGAGTTTGTTTTGTTCTGGGGTTGTAGTTCTGCACTCACTTGCAATGCTTTAAACTCATGAGCAACACAGAAGGCAGAGCTCTGCTCATCTTCATGCTTCTCTTCTTCTCTTTACTGCCTCTAGAGAGAGATTACTGCAGCATATGTGAAAAGCAGCCCATCGGAAGACTTCTCTTTCGGCAGTTCTGTGAAACTCGGCCCGAGCTCGATTGCTGCATTAGGTTCCTTGACTCCGTGGTAAGTCAATTCTTGTGGTATTTTGGGGTGCTTTGAATGTTCCCTGACAGAGGAGACTCCTCTGACCCCAAGAAATCACTGTTCCGTGGGATTTTGGGTCTGAAGTGCTGGAGCAGGCCGTGGAGAGGGCTGGCCCCAGCAGCAGCCCGGCACCAGTGGCGGTACAGGGACACGCGGGACTGGTGCCAGCCTTGGGGGACATGAGCCACCAGAGAGGGGTGGGACGGTCACCCCCCACAGTGCTGCTGTGGCCTCCCTTCGTGTCAACACCCAAGCAGCTGAGCTGCTGTGAGTAATGTCTTCTGATGGGGGTGAAGCCTGCGGTGCTGGGAGACACTGGGAGGAAAGGGAAGTTGAGAATGGACTGACAAGACAGGATGGGGAGTGTAATAACCCTGATATCTCTTACCAAGCCTTTCCATCCATAGAGTTCGGGATGATTTACAAAGGATATCCTGATAATCACCCTGTTTTTTCAAATAGGAGAACAGAGGCACAAGGTACAGAAATTACTTGACTGAGGTCACTGAGAAACAAATCTGCTCCATTTTCCACCCCAGTGAGCCATCAGTTAACCCAGCCACTGAGCATCACCCCCAAGCCCTGGGGACCTGATGCTCTTTCCCAGTCTGGCAGCACTTGGCCATGTGTACTGCCAGCTGTTCACAGTGCAAAAGTGTCTCAGTGACTTTTTTTTTGCTGGGAACCTGTGGAAGGGGAGTGTGTTGATCAGCCAAAAGGGGAAATGGTACCAGAGAGGAAGATGAACTTGTCACTTGTGAGTGCCCGTGGGGTCTCGCTCCCTGGCTGACACTGACAGTCAGCAGCAAAACAATGCATACCAACAGGAGTAAAATTGTTTTGTTTGCACCGTGATGAAGCTATTCTGAAGTATAGGGAAATGTGAGGATTGCACTGAAGCTGTAAAAGTAACAGTCTGGAGAGGACATGTGGCCTCTTAAGGTTTATGTTACTCCTGCAGTAACTACAGCAAATCTACAGCATCACCAAAAGTGTTGGACAAAGTCCTATTTGAATCAGTTTTAGCTGGTCGTGACTTCCACCTGTTATTCCTAGCACTGCTTATGATTTTCTCTGGTGAAAGGTGTAGCCATCAAGGTACATGAAACAGGTGGCAAACACTCTGTGCAGCTGTGCTCAAGGCCAGCAGGCAGCAGAACACTTTGGGCGCGCTGAATGTGTTTGTCCTGCACTGAACCAGCATTGTCTAGTGAGGTGTCTGCCACTGATGAAACACCACGCACCCATCTGGGGGCGAGGCATCCCCACAGAAATGCCACATCAGCTGTGCCACCTGCAGCCCCCAGGCTGGGCAATGGGACCTGCAGAAATCCCTTGGAAGACAGCCACAAAAGACTGCTTGGAAGTGGTTTTAATTTGAGGCAGAAGCGGCAGAGTCATGCTCAGTTTGACGGGGGGTGGCGGGGCTCCGTTCTGTTCTCTCGCCTCCCCGCAGCTGCAGGCTGGTTCCAGCAGTGCCCAGGGGCTGCGGAGGAGAAGCCCCCGTTGTGCAAGCCCTGCATGCGCTCAGGGCATGCCACTGACGGAGGGAACAACATCTGGGCACAAGGAAACTTCTGTTCCCCGCGGTGCCAGCGGCCCCGGGGCACTGTGTGACAGCCGTGGCTGCAGCGCTGCCGGAGCCTCTCCCGTCGCGCCGGCTGCCCGGCCCGCCTGCGGCTCCGGGAATTGAGGGCACTGTGTCGCTGCATC
Organism: Eulacestoma nigropectus; assembly: GCA_013397775.1. Lineage (NCBI taxonomy): Eukaryota > Metazoa > Chordata > Aves > Passeriformes > Eulacestoma > Eulacestoma nigropectus. The sequence goes on from VZTE01001948.1 coordinate 1,261,459, forward strand.
CTCCCAAGCCCTGTGCGGCAGTGACAAGCGCTGGCACTCCGCGTCCTCCCCTCATCCTCCTCCTCCTGCAAACGCTGGTGGTGGCACTGGCTTTGTTTTAAAGGTCTGTCTCCTAGCAAGCCCGAACTGATGTTCCCAAATCCTTTTGCAAAGGTGTGCTTTGCACCAAGTTGCTTTTGCAGACTGGAGCTGCCCTGGGTACCTTTACTGGGCCAGTGGTCTGTTCCCAGTCAGGCTCAGACTGGCACTATGAGGATTTGGTAAACAAAATGCCTAGCTGGGTGGAGGTCTGAATCCTTATCTTTCTTGTTTTTTAACACTAATTAACAGCAGTCTCCTTTGTCTATTGATTTCAAATTCTGTATGAGCTTGCTCCCAGCCCATGAAAATCCCTGCATTAGGCAATATTGAGGTCAAGCAACACAGCCCATAGCCATTAAATTGGATGATTGCTACTGAAATTTGCCCAGCGGGGTCACACGGTGCTTAGGGAGTAGTGGGATTCAAGCCAAGCCCTACGTTAGGCAAAAAAAGCCCCATAATGAAACCAGGAGTCTGACTTTACAGCCCTAATCTGAGACCACCAGGAATGTGAAACCTTTTAGAGACCACCTGCTGTAACAAGCAGGAAAAGCCAAGAGCCTTCATTTTCTTTTGTCCTAGTTATTTTTCTAACATGAGATGCAGAAATTAGCTTTTGTGTAATGTCAAGTAAAGGGAAAAGATAAAAGGGGATAATATTTAGCTGTTCATGAAAGAGTCACAGAGCTTTTTGCACATTCAGAGGGAGGACCACCTCTCTTTTTCAGAGCCCATCTAAGTGACTTTACCAGGTCACACAATAAGTCACTGGCAGGAGCCAGTACTTGATGCCTCCCAATTTTTGATACAGTTCTTTGACCCATGCACTCAACTGCCTGCAAGGAAAGAAGTGACTGGGGCTTCTGGGAGAAAATCAGAAGCTGAGTCAGACGTTCAACAACCTACCAACATCCTCATGAGAGACTAAGCTCTGTCACACCTTTGCTTCCAATGGCTGGTAGAATGATCCAGACCTTGCAGACCAGAATATGTAAAGAGACTAAAAAAATCCCCTCTTGACTGGACATTTATGTCAGCTGTTGTGTGAAATAACTAACCTGGTCTGATGTAGTCTCCTGCAAATCTAATTATGGCAGCATTTGGGGATTTTTGTCTGTTAAACAGTTGTTAAGCTGCTTTCTGAAGAAAAAGGATTTGTATCACTAAATTCTGCATGCACGTAGGTGTGTAGCTGTCAGTTCCCTCTGAAACCTGTGAATACCTTGGCCAATTTCAACCAGTAATTGAGATGGAAGTGCTCAGAGGCATGAAGTCTCTACACGTTTTCTGACAGCAGTGTTTGGGTAATTAGTCACAATCAGTTGTAGCCCAGACTAACACGGCATGTGGTTTGTAAGCAGTAGGCCCCAACATTAGATGGTAACAGCGAGAAGAGCAAAGAGATGCAGAGCTTTGCAGCACAGCACTGGTGGAGCTGTGGCTGTTTGGTTCCCACTGCTGCTGTGGGACCAGTGGGTGCTTGTCAGTGTGTCTGTCTGCCTGTCCGTCTGGGAAATGGAGCAACAGCAACCCCTTCTCCCAGCTGGCACAAAGGGCTGTAAGGACAGACGGCCATCTCTTATTGCAGGTATTGTGCAAACAGACTCATGGCAGAGGTCCTGATTGCCCAGATAAAATATCCACCAAGCACCCGTGTGGCTCCAAAGGCATCGCGTGCTTATCTGGGTGCATGGAACCACAGAGATCTCCCTTGAACAGCTCACCAAACCCTGATGTAGCCATTCAGATGGAGGATCTCTGTGAACATAAACTATTATCATTACATGGAGATGGTTTGTGATTAAATCAGCTCCTCGAGAAGCCCTTACCCAAGGAATCACGCACAGCCCTGAAGCACGCTTCACTCTGCTTACAAATATTTTACCATCGTTCAACTTGGGAGCTGTTGAAAGACAGCCATTAAAATAAAGTGTGAGGGGGCTATGTTTCCTGTGCTGAAAGGCAGATCAGTGAGCAGGGAAGGTGCCAGCAAGACGTGTTTCCTTCTCCACAGCCAGTGCCTCCAGCACAAGAAGGTGGCAGTTCAGGTCAGCAGGGACCTCTTGCTCCTGTCCCCTTCTCAGCAGCACATTCCCAGGGCACCAGCTCCTGACATTTCCTTCTCCTCTCGTGTGATTTTATGTGCCATTATAATGAAGACTTTAGATTCAGGACTCCCTTTCCTGCTTCATCTACTCACATTCATAAGGGTTTTTTTCCAAGGGAGGACTTTTAGCACTTTAATGTGGACCAGATTTAGGTTGACTGGAGGAGAATGTGGACAATTTTGGTTATTATTTTCTCTTTAATGTGAACAATATTACTTTTTTTGCACTCAAGTCCCACAGAATACATCCTCTGGAGGAAAATAGCCCTGCTGCCTCTCTGGGTTGTTTCTGCTTGTGATATCTGGGCTCAGGGGCTCGGGTGAGAGGCACAATTTCCTCGGGTGGACTTTTCAGCTGAATGCTTCACTAGACATTGCACTTATCGGGGGTGAAAGGATGAGTGAGCATCCATTTAATGCTGTTTGTAAAAACCCTGTCTTGCTGTTAGGGAGCTTTCGTTTGGTAAAGTCCCTTTCGTGGTATATAAACCATCTGTGTATGTGTGTCTTAAAGCTGTTCAAGGCTTTTTCCATCAGAAATGCCAGTTTGTTGATATCAACAAACTCATTAACTCAAAATGTGTTTTTAAACAGTCAAAAGGACTCTTTTTGCCCTGCCTTTAAATATGAAAAACGTGGTTTCAAGTTCACTTTTCATTTAGAAATGCGAGTTATGAATCCCAGCTGTTTGGGGTTTGCCTTCCAATTTTCAGTCACAGATTTTAAATCTGCAGCGGAGGCAAGTGCAAGGACAGCCACTGAGGACAGAGCAATAACAGGGCAGAGCCTGGACTCTGAGAAAAGAGTGAGCAGAGAGAGATTCTGGGAATAACAGATGATGGAACTGAGAAAGTGGAGGCGTAAGATTGGGACTGAAATGCCAATAACCTCCTGCAGATGCTCAAAAGGTGATTCCACTGTTCCTGACTTTTATCAAGAAGCCCAAACTGCTCTGGTGGGAGTGTCTGTTCCCATCTCCATCTCCTGGTGGGTACAAGGGATGACGATTCCTGTGACCATGCTGCCACAGGAACCATCAGCTACCTGCTGTGGAGAGCATCCTCCCAGATCTGCAGAGAGATCTCTTTGGATGTGTTTTTCCATTTGCACATATATTTAAGTCATGCAGTTTCAGGAGCTCAAATACTATTAAGATGAAAATCAAATACTAGACAAACTGGTGTGTCAGAATTAATGTGAGCCCCTGTGGGGTCTCTGTGTCATTGCCCTGTTAGCTCTGCATCCATCACAGGCAGCCTCCAGCCCCCAAACCTGAGCTGTCCCTGAGCCCCTGGCCCCATCCCACAGCCAGTCACAGGCTAGATGTTGCTCCCTTTCCCAGCTGAAGAGCATTTTTCCATCTGATCTCTCTCAGCCCATCCTGAGGGCAGCTGCTCCAGAGGGAAGGATGCTTGGCACCCCCATTCCTCCATCCAGCCAGGGCTCCTTCTATGGAAGAAGGAGCCACCAAAGTAACTACTACCTCCAAAACAGCAGCCAGAAGAAAAGTTAGCGGCAAGCAGTGGCCAGCCCACATCCTCTCACCATTTGGGCTGAAGGATCTGTGCCTGCCCACAGAAAGAGCCTTCCCTGCAGCTTGTCCCATGGAGTCAGGGTGATCGTAAATCCTCCCCTCATTTATGGGCTATGAATAGGGCCCTGTCTGACCTAACTAGGGCATGGAGAAGCTATTAGACTTCAGAGCAGGAGCCTTGAAACACATGCCTGGATTCATCAAAGGAATAATGGAAAATATTTTGTTCCACATGGATTTTAAGTAATGATGTTATTTCTAGCAGTTAGGGATTTGCATCCCTAATGTAGCCATGCTTTTGAGTATTGGGAAAGAAGGGGAGATATCTCATGATTTAAGCACAAGACCAGGAGTTGAGGACCTTGGTGGCTTCCCAGGCAGGTGGCAGAGGGATCATGGGGACATCCCTGTCTATCTCCTGTAATAACAGGTCATGGCTGAAAATGTACCAGGGTCTGTTGCCAAATAGCTCAAAAATGGCACTGAAGGGAGAAATAATAATGAACTTAGGAACAAAGTGGAACAGGCTTCTAGTGCAGATCCACAGTGAAATCAACACGGTGCACAGTTGGAGCTTATGGTTCCTTCTCACATCCTCACTTGTCTGTCACTTCCCACCTTCGCCCCCACCATGTCACATTTCCTGGGAATGTCAAATGCGAGTATAATTAAACTTTCCTCTTATTCTTTGCTATCTATCTTGAGACAGAATGAGATACTCTGTATCTGCATAGGTGTGCATTTAGCTCTGCATATGTTGGATCCCATCAGGAATCACATTTCAAGACATCCAGTTCTTGCTGGATTTCTGTCTTCTGCTCTGTCCTGTTGTACAGCTCCGATGGGATGTAAATGTTATAGGTTATATGTGGCAAAAAGGACATCAAATTTTTTTGACAGCTCCCTGGTGCACTTCAAATAGCAGATGATGACTTATAATCAGGTTTTATTTGCTAGGGAGCCAATATATTTTCAGTTTGAAAGCAAATGAAGGAGAGAGAAATCATGGAGAAAAAGGCTGCTTAGATGCTGTAAGCATTTCAGAGTTTCTGTACTTTAAGAGATGAAATGACCCATACTCAGATACCATCTAAAAGGACAGGAAATTGGATAAAAGATTTTTTCAAACCCTTGTATTAAGTTTTATGAGAACATAATCAGTTTCATCCCCAAAATGGTCACTCAAAAAGAAGTACGGTACTTGTGGATTTTAGTTTTTGGTGGTTTTTTCCATCACTTTTATCTGTGGCCATTATCATTTCCCAAACCAAATCAGATCATAGTTCCAGATTGTTCAAGCAACCTGCTATGCCTCTGTGTAAGTATGCAGCTTCAGACTTGAGCTGCAATAGCTAAATGAGCACTGGCCAGATAGAAGGGGAACAGCATTATTACTACATTGTGGTTTCCATGTCATTCCTAGGTTTGCTTAGCTGGGGTATCCATTACAGCCAGCCTGCAGATTTATTGCATCCAGCCCAGAGCAGTACATACATCTTCCAGCGGGCAATAGTTCTGAAATTTGTTCTTCCAAGTGTTTGCCAGTTCAGTCTGATTTACCTTCTTTTCTTTTTTTTTTTTAGCTTCCTCCTCATTTATCATGGCAGACAGCTTGTATTGGACCAGGTTATTTAATTGGTTTGGCAGGATTTTCTGGGATCCTTTTTCTAATACAGTCATGAAAGCTGTTAGGCTGTCTTCTTTTTTTTTTTTTTTCTTCTGGAAAATATTTTGATCCGAAGGCTAAAGCTTCATATCCCAGGCAGTGCCAAGCAGGAATGTCTCTAAGAACTTGTTGTCATTAACCACTGGGGTCCCCTGCAGCACGTGTTTCCCTCGAATGCCTGCCATGGATCCAAAACTTTTACTGAAGTGATTAATATCTTCATGGTACACATGTAATGCTTCTTTTGTTTCTAGTGTAAACATTGTCCTGAAGCTCATCAAAAGTCAGTAATGCTTCAATACCTAGAACAGTCAGAATTTTAAAATGTAGGTAGACTTTGTGTGTGAGGACGGGGTGCTCCCTTTTTTAATTCACTAGGGAAGCCAAAGAGGATTTTGCTTATGCTGTCTATTCCTCTAAATAGTCTCTCTTGTTTCCTCTTGGTCCTAAGAAATCTGCCTAAGAAATCAGCCTTCTGGAGGGACTGAGGCAAGGATCACTAAAAGTGATGGGCAGGTCTCTGCTTTGCACAGGTATAGCCGGATCCAGGGCAAGACGTAAATACATTAAAAAGATGCATTCAACCAAAAAGACAATATATTGAAGGAGTTCACCTGGCACTCGAAATACCACTGTGGCAAGAGTTAACAAACATTCACTTTCTCTACTACTCAGGGAAATAATTTTGCCTTCTATGTCCACCTTCCTTTAGAGCAAAACCAAATGAAGTTGATGTCTCTTGTCACTGAATGCTTTCTGAAAGCTGGCTTGGCAAGGTTGTAAAATATAATTTAATTGAATTGTATTGCCGTTAATTAAGAGGCAAAACCCCAGAAGATGCATCACTAGGGTCTGGTCAAAATATAATGGAAGGTTTTTAATAAGACTGTGTGTACAGATTTTATTTCCACCAGAAAATGATATTTGTCCTTCGGATTTTTCATACAGAGTGTTCCATTCCACATCCAGAATGAAGTTATAATGGTGAAATATGAGTGCAAATATTGACTTTTATTTTTTGTATGTCTGTTCCAGGCAGAATATGAAATTGCTCCAGATGAAAAGCTGGGAGAGAAAGGAAAGGAAATCATGATGAAATACCTCACCCCAGAGGTAAGGGGCAGCCAAAGTGGCATTACTCAAGGAATGCTGCAAGGCACACCTTTACTAAACAAGGTTGTTACAGGCTTGTAACAGACTCCTAAAATTTATGGTGGCAACCTCCAGCGAATAAACCTGCAAGTCTTACACAAACAGTCAGAGAGAAAAAAAATTATAATGCAATCCAGAAATTGACTTCTAAGGATGAACTTGACTTACCAGGGGCTTAATTCATCTGTGGGTGAGCAGAGGGCTTCTCTGGTCTCTTCTCAGTGCAAAGCTCTGCGTGTTGGGGATGTAATCCAAGAGATCTCAGCTGTTACCAACAGATGCCTCAATTATTTCCTATCCAGCTCAGAAGTGGTGGTGGCATTTCATATTCTGTTGTGCAGAAAGCACAGGCAAAAATGGCCTTTCATAACAGACACTGTGTTTTGGTACAGAAATTCCCACTCCTCCGCCAGCACCATTTTCCCCAGGGTGGGCAGGGACGCGCAGGTCTGACAGGAGACAGTGGGGTTTGGAGCTCAGAGGTGCTGTCACCCATCCTTGTGTCCACCATGGTGGGTCCTGAGAGTTGCCTCTCAGGGCTGTGGGAAGGAGAGGAGCTCATGGGAGCAGCCATGTCCACAGGGTGGCACTCCAAACAGAGACACGGATGTGCTGCTGGAATTTGGGACAGGCTGCTCTGGCACTAACCCTTTTGGGGGGGTTACAATCATTTCCTGACCACATTTCACCTTTGCTAGAAAAGTCACTGCCAGTAAGCAGTGAACATCCAACTTCAAACACAAGAGCAATCCTAGGATTTTTCCTAACCTGCTTTCGTAAGAGTAATCAAAGACATACAATTGCTGCTTCAACTATTTTACAAGAGAAATACGTTTGACCTTCAGGAGAATTAATCACATTTTTGGCAGATGTCTTTCTAGAGGGTTTAAATGGTACAATATGTTTTGGAGGTGCAGGGGCAGAGCAGACCACTCTTTTTCCACTCAGTCATTTTCCTACAATAAACTTTGATGCATACTTTCAGTTATCTCAGGCTGCATTTTGGGATCTGGTTTCATTTACTGAGCCTGGCTAGTTTCATGTGCAGCCATTGAGCACTGCCAGTATGAGTTCCTGCTGCCCATTCATTAGGGGCATGAAGTTCCACTGCTTTTTAAATCCACCAGAATGACCTTTTTTCTTAAAATTCCTGTCAACAGAGGAACGAGCGACCAACACTGAGGGAAAATATTTCCCACTGCTCCAGTTCCCGTCTGGAAATGGAGAAAGGCATTTTGCTGATAGCAGAGCTAGTAAAGTGAGGGAAGGTAGCATTGCTTCACTTCAGCCAGTCTTGCTGCAGGTTTCCAAAAGCCCTTCACTGCTGTCCATTGGCTCTCCTGCCATCCACAGTGCAGCCAGAAGCACATGGAATAATTTAGTGAATATGCAGTGAAGACCAAGCTGAAAACCACTGCTTCTTCATCAACAAAGAACAGTGGTGTTACAGGAGGGAAAAATACTGGGACTCCAGAGCTGTAGTTTCCATTCTCTGCCGTGCCCTGTACTTCTTATTTGACCTGTGTACCTGGTTTCTCAGTATGTAAAATTGGCACAGCATATTTACAGTCTGTCCTGAGACTTGTCTGGTATTTGCAAGTTACCTTAACAACTCTGAGCAGAAGGAAACTGGATGACCTCCAGTGGTCCCTTCCAACATCACCTGTTTTGTGATCCTGTGAAACACAGAGATACTCTCCTTCGCTTGTAACCTAAAACTGCCTCCCTGGTGGTGGTGCTTTAATGTCTGCGTTGGTCTTGCTGCACTTTTTTTCCTTAATGAGAAACTTCTGCTTCTTCCCAGAGGGTTGTGGAAGCCCTGTGTAGCAGAAAATACTTCCTAGAGGCAAGGCTGACTGTGCTGTAACAATGGGTTGAATACTAGATTTTCTAATAGGCGTCCCACACAACAAATACTTAAAAAACTAGAGCAAGGCCTGGATTGACTTAGTTTCATTTAGATACCTGACTAAGCTAGTCGGGTTAGGAGTGCAGATGGCCTGCTGTCCTTTCTTGTCAAGGAACAAGACACATTAGAAGCCATCAGAAGTCAGTAATTCAAAGCCAGGTTAGATGTCTGTAGTCCAAATGGTTGAATCTGGACCCAAATGTCCTAATGGAACATCATCCCTGCCAGCAAAGAAACCTTCTTTTCTTTGGAATCTGCATTTCTCCATTTAATTATCAGTCCCTTGAAAGGTACAAATTGCTGCTGATTCCCGAGTCTTCTGCTTTCAGCTGAAAGCTTCTTTTGAGTAGATGTGTGTCTGTGCTTCAAAGAACCTGATTGTCTTGATACAAAAATAGTGTGACATACAGCTTGACTGATAGAATAAAATTATAGGTTTAGTTCTTGGACAGATAATTCAGTCTTACAATGTGAGGAGTATTTTTCCCAGAGTGCAGGATCAGAAGCACAGTGAAAACAAAAAGTAGACTTCGTGCTCTTTAATATTTATAAACGATTTTTAGTTCTTGCCTAGGTTTTTAAAGGTCATACATATTTAACATACAACGTGTCGGTATATCACTGCTCCAAAGTGCCTTCATTTGCATAGGGAACATGCACTTTATTCGATAAAACATACACTTCTTGCACAGCTGAAAGGGAGAGAAGGCCCTTTCCCAGACGAACAGACATCACAGCAGGACTCCCAGCCCGGTGTGACTCACGCAGTCACTGCCTGCGGGGTGGTGCCACCGTGCCGGTACCGGGCTCGAGCGTGTGGGAGCAGCATTCCCGCCGGGAGAGCTCCGTGTGAGAACACTCAGCATCCTCCCCGAGGCCACTGAACAAACCCAGCACTCTCCAGGTTGGTAGGGCAGGGAGGTGCTTTTGCAAGTGATCGCAGTTCAGGCTCTCCACAGCTTTGCCGTCCTGAACAGCCCCTATGTGCTTTTTGGGGAATTGAAACCTTTGTCCTGGTGGACAAGCAGCTCAGGCTTCCACCATGTCCCTGACCTACAGGCAGCAGCAGTGACAAATACTGACAAACACTGGCACCTGGAAGGGAATGTAGGTGGTTAAGACCTCTCCAAGAAGGGGTACATACAAAACCTCCCTAAGGATGTGGTGGAGTCCTCATCACTGGAGGTTTTCAAGATGCTGTTGGGCACTAGATCATCTCATCTAGGCTCCCTTTCCCATGAAAGGCTGGGCCAGATGATCTTCAAAGGTCCCTTCCACGCTGAGCTGTTCCAGGATTCTGTGTGCTCGGGTCCTAGGAAGACAGCAGTATTCCCTCTCTCATGCCTAAAGTTCACTGAAACAGCCACATCCGGCAGCCCATTCTGAACTGTGTGGTGGGAGGGAAATGTGAGGAGCACATGTGATCTTCACACTAAGAATGCCAAAATACAAGTGTTTTCATGGCTTCTGTAGCAGCTTCACTTGAGGGGTGAGCAGAAGGGCGAAAACCCACAGGAAAGGTGTCCGGTAGCTGAGGGAAACATTCTCTGAAGAATTATTCCTTCTCCGTGCACAGGAGCAGCACAATGGCTGTCACACCAGCCAGGTCAAGGTTTCTTGACTAGAATCTTGCTTCTTTAAGAAAGACTTTAACAATTTCCATGGAAAAGGCACTTAAAGCTGCCTTCTTGACTTCATAAGCCCCCAGGGCAAAAGTCCAACCCACAGGAAGTCTAAAATTTCTGAGGTTGTGAAATGTGATGGTAAAAATGCTAAAATGAATTGGTCACAAATACTTCTTCCCTGTTTTTTTTCCTAATCTCAGCAGTTGAGTGAAAAAGGTTCTGTTTTAGGTCCAGTTCCATCTGTAAATGACTCCACTGAACTGTTGAGTTAATCGGAACCCAACCTGGCTTCATTACCTGGCTGCTTCTTGTACTGAAAGAGCAAAGAGATATATTTACCTTTGTACTGCTTTTAAATTGGAGTTTTACGTCTCCATGAAGCATTTTTGCCTTCCTGCCTGACAGCTGCCATGCCTTACTCTACTAAATCACTATCCCACTATTTGCTTTTTCACTGTAAATCACCTTGAGAGACTTGGAGAGACGCTGTATAAAACTAAATTGATTTGAAATGGCTCTTAAGACAGTCTTCATATGCCATTATAGCTTATATTTGGACTCAGCTTGGTACTAAAAATGTTACTGAACAGGATGTCTAATGTGTATTGTTATCCCCATTAAAATACTTCACAGAATATGAAGAACAGCAACAGCATTAATTTTCTTATCTGAATTCCTGTCCAGTCTCCTTTCCTCCAGGAAATGCACAGAATAAAGGCCATGTTTGCACTTTTTTTGCTGCAAGAGGTTAGCTGGGCACAGCAATAACCTCCTTACTCCAGTCTAAGGCTAGCAGTGGGGATTTTGGTAAGCAAAACTATGTCTTTGTTTTTCTGAACAATTATAGGATAAGGAAGGGAGGGAAAAGTCCCTTGAAAGGGACTCTGGCTGATCAGCAGTGCCTGACCTTCCACTTGTCTACTGGCTAAAATGTGCCCTTCTCTCAAATCAGTTGTGTTTGGAGAAGAAATCATCTCTGGAATATGGGTGAGATGAAATTAAAATGGCACATGAGCCCTTCTGCTGGGCCAAGCCATGCAGCTGAGTCAGGCTCCTGCTCACAGACACCTCTCCCAGCTCTGTGCGCCATCAGAGTAGTTTCCTTTTTGCCATTGCTTTGATCTCAACAACCAGGATCTTTGCCTCTCCTTGAGATTTCTTCCGTCTTTCCTATTTTCACCACCGAAATAAATGCAAACTTCAGCACTTGTGCTTCTGGGTGAGTCATCTTTGCTGATCAGTGAAGCCCTTCCATCTCCCAGAAGGGAAGTTTCATCTATCACTTCTTAATGATTCTGGCTGAATCCTGCTGGTCACACCGTACCAAAAATTGGATTCAAGTCCTGAGACCTCTTCCTCTAACTGTTTAGTTTTACTAAATGCCTCCTAGGGAACATGTTATAATTAGTTTTTGGGTTGGCCAAAACAAAAGCTGAATGCCACTCTGAGGGAAGCAGTGGAAGATAGAAACATTAGGCTTCTGTAAAGCAATCTGCACAGTTTAATGCGAGACAGAGGCTCTGTGTTTTGAAAGGTGAGCCTTCAGGGACTGCTTTCTACATTGTTATCTTTCTCCTACAAATTCAGCTTATATCACTTACATCCAGCAAGTCATCACTGTCCCCCTGTAGGCTTATTATGTTGCTGATAAAAGGCCAACACAGTATCTCTTTTCACTGGCTGCAGCGGATGGCCCCTTAAGGCTTGGTCCAAGAGTTATCTCTACATCTAGTTTTCAAATTTTTCTAAACCCTCTGCATTTCATTAATAACCCAGTTGAAGTAAGCAATGAATGGAGTGCCTGTCTGTCCACAGGGTGTTACAGGGACTCGGGATGGGCTAGAATTATTTACTTGCTCAAAGCGTTATTCACTGCGTCCTTTGGGTTCCTATTAGGAGACTTTTCAGGATGCTAAATGCTTAAGTAGAAATCCTGGCATCGCTCGAGCCAGGAGAATTTTGCCATTTAATTAATTACCCTGGGACTTTGCCCTTTGCCTCAATGGATTTCTCATCTCCCCTTTCTATTGACTTCACTACTCTACGAGTACCATTTTCGCCAGACATGATAGCATTACTTAGGGCTCTGCTTTGCAGCTCGCTTAATCGATACATAATCCAGTCTCCAGAGAAATCAATGTATAACTCCTGTTGTTGTTGCAGAGACAGCGCGATCAATATCTCTGCTGATCACTGTGTCTGGGTCCAGGAAAGTACCTTCGCAGTGGGCTTTCTGAAAAAGCTCATCTTTCCAAAGTTCAGTTCTGGGAAAATATCTGAGAGGCAGAATGGCAACCGTGTTACTCAAATTAATGCTTTCTAGTCAGAATTTATTTTAATAAACATTTGTCTGTCACTGAGGCTGGGCTGTAATGTAGTGTGGTAGGGAATCTGAAAAATCACAGTGTTGCCTTGATTAGGAGTCCCTTTGCTGTGGTCTCAGGCAAAAAGGCTTTTTTCTCACAATTTGCTCGAGTGCTGTTTCCTCATCCTTTACCCACTGTTTATAATGCAAATGTTAGTTAACTAAACACTTACTGAGGGCTTCTGTCTCTTGCAGTGGTGCCAAACTGCAGGAGAGTCCATGGAAACAACATGGAGCCTGCCGTGTCCTGATGATGCTGTCCCAGATTAGGTCCTTGGGTGGTCCCGTGTCCTGTCCTTTAGACTTAGGGAGGGCTGCATTTGCAGCACATTTGCTCAGGCTGGTAGAAGGTCTGGGCTGGAGTCATTAACTCCACTCATTTTGTGCTAATCAGTGCTATTGAAGCTCTGCTTGTCCTTCCCTGTTCTGGAGAGGTTACACTCCCCAGTGCACATGCCTTGTAACTGTTTGTCATTTGTGGTAGGGAAAAGCATTGGGATGCCGTGGTCATTGGGCAAAAGCCTTCTGGCTTCCCTGTGTTTGCTGGAATTACTCTGACTTGACCCTTTAGTAAATGGAAACTCGTTTCCACTAACGGATGTCAACCACACATGTAAACCTGGCTTACATCTGTCTGTGAGGCAGGGCAGGCCCCCCAGCCTGCTCCAGCTCCTCCCGGAGAACAGCCAGGCCATCCGAGAGGACTCTGCAAACAAAGAGCAGATCTGCTCAGGGTTATCTGGCAACAGGAAGGCTGTACTTGCCTGCCCTTGGCTAATGAATATGCTAATTATAATTTCCTACTCTCTGTTTCAAGGGTCATCTTTTCCCTATCCGCTCTGCATGCCCCTCATGATTTATATTCGGTTTGTATGGGTTATCCAGTGGCCAGGGAAGTTAATTCTAAAAGGCTTTCAGGTCCATTCAGCTTTCCCAGAAACAGCCTCTTCTGCCTGAAAATTTTGCCCACATGGGAAAAAAGGAATCAGCCTTTTCCAGCTGTCTGGAACACTGACTTGCAAAACTTCCAGAAATCCGCAGGAGATGGCTTTTGTGTGTTTGCACAGAACAACATTAAAATAGACCTCTGGTGAGTCCAGCCTCTTGCATTCCCAGCACTCGGCCTTGGAGGCATCTGGATTGGAGAGATGAGATGACTCTTTCTGCCCACTGGCTACGGGGAGCCCGGGGAGACTCAGAGTGTCTCAGCTTTTAGATGTTTAAAGAGTGATGAGTTGAATTCCTTGCTAGGTGTAATGCAGGATACATTAAATTACCTTGCATGGCATATCCACGCAGGTTTCTGTGCACAATTTCTCAGTAGTTCAGGAGTCCTTTCAAAACCTGACATCCACAGCCCTTCCATCTCCCCACTTTCGTGGTTGGATCAGTTTGGGATTTCTGAAGCTAAAAGCATAATGGGTCAGCTAATGCCTCCCTGAGCTCAGGATTCCTTGTGCTAGACTCAGAAGCAGTAACAGGCAACCCTATCCTTAATCCCAACAAAGAAGAGGACGAAGAGGCACATGATGGTAATGGAAGTTAATCATACCTTGTTTCGCACCTGATTCCCTCGTAACAGGAAATCAGGATTCTGGAAAAACATCTGGAGACTTCAGCATCTGAGTAGCCACACAAGAATGGGCCAGGGCAAATTCAGATGAGATGCCTGAGGCTGACACCTTTGGCTGGGGTGATGCAACTAGAAGAATCAGTAAGCTGATAGTGTGCTATTTTAACTTGGAACCAGGAATCACAGGATTACCATAAGGAGGGTTTTTAATTTCACAGAAAAAACAATATATTTCATTTCCTTAAAATATTGCTAGATAAGTGTAAAAAGTAAGATTTTAAAAAAAGTTTTATTTTTACAAATTGATTTAGAAATAATCAGCATATTTAAGTCGTGGACATGTGACACTTCAAGCTATTCATGTTTAATATTTTTTTCCCAGTAATGCAACAACACTTTAAAAAGTCACTTAACCTGCTTGCCAAGCCTCAGCTTGTATGTTAATTTATTATTTTTTGACCAAGTCGGACTCTGACCTGAGTCAAAAATCAAGCATATAGCAAGTTTATTATCCTTGCACTGATGTTGTTTGTCCAACTAGCAAAAGTGAGGAAGAGTGGAATATGCCACTGCAAACAGTATGTCATTCCCTACAATAAATGTCTTCCTTCTCAGTTCTGTGCAGGTGGCTGCTGCCATATGACTGCTAATGGATCGTGTGATCCAGGTGATATGGGAATGCCCTGTTTCCAGCAGTGCTAGCAGTGATTTTGTTTTCCTTCCTGGGTGTTTCCAGTCTTTCTGTGAGTGGCCCACTGGCTCCTGCCTGATGTTTGTTTGATTTGTTTCCTAATTCTTTTCAAGACCTTCCCGGACTCTCTTTTGGATTTTCATTTCTTCATTCAAGTGTTTCCTCAGGATTTTGACCTGCTAATGGAAAAAGATGAAGGCAAATTCTATAGAACCTCCCCTGCAAGTGATGGCAAAACAGCCATTGGGTGGAGCTCAGTGTGGATCAGGCTTCAGCTTGCAAGGGAAGGGTTACTCCTGTCTACAGCCTTGTGTCTCAGGAGTAATTTCAAACAGAGATCTGGTTTTTTTCCTGCAAGAAAGCCATTCAGTAACGTTGAGGTTGTAAATGAGTGTTTATATGTTTAGGGATTTTTTTTTTTTTTTCTGATGGAACAAATGACATTTGGTTTACCCGAGGAAGCCAAGCTATGGCTATTGCAACATAAGGTTGCTTGCTAATGTTTAGGCCATCCATCAGTGTAGGAGGATGTTAAAAGGTAGGAAGGTCCTGATAAGAGGCTGGACACTGGATGTTATCCAAACCTATTAAGCACATGTGACAAGAGAAAAAAACTTCCTGAGAAGAGAAGCTTTCAGAATTGTCCTGTCATGTTTGCTGCTAGTAATAGTGGGAATACCATTCTTCTCCCAAAAAGCTTTATCAAACATCTGGCTGCTTGTAGCAGTGCTCTATAGCCATGGATCCATTGGGTTGCTAACAAAAGTGGTTCTGTGACGCTCCAAAGGATTGTGAGCAACCTCACTGTGGGGTGGATAGAATATCCTGCTTGATATTCACCTTTTCTTCTCTGTTCCTTAAGCTGCTCTCCTCATCCTGCTGACAGGTACAGGTACAGGTTATTTCATCTCTTTTCATCCTTTAATCTGGGTGCAAAATGCTTTTAAGGCAGAAAAAGGGCAACAACAAGTAAAACAAAACTTTCCCTTTCTCTGCTTTAAAGCAAGTTTATTTAAAACAATTTCAGCTGCCTGGTTTATGAGCACCCCTCCACCAATAAACCTACTGTCTGCAGAAAGGAGGAAAAATGTGTCTTCTTTCGGTGAAGAAACCTCTATGAGCATGTTCCTAAGGAATCATTTTTAAAAGTATGGGTAGGAAAGGACTAGGGTTTGAAGATCCAGAAAAATATCCTGCCAGGCACTTCTTGTGAGGCCAAATTTCTCACTAATTGAAGTCAAAAGCATATCTTCTGTGCTGACCAGTTTAGATTCTTAAAATAAGCTGTACCAAAACCCCCATAGCTGGTTGGGATTGCGGTGAGTGTTTCTGTTTAATTGAAGAGTATAAAGTCTGCAGCTGATTCACTGGACTTGCAAAAGAAGATGATGAAGCAACTAAATTTTGTCTCATGGGACAATTTGTTATTTCAAAATTGCTTTCGATGGGGCTTTGGCTGTTTAAGTTCTGGTCACCTATAGGAGCCAGGAAGAATTTTCTCCTTCTTTGAGCCTAGGCAGTCTTTTCTCTTCCTTTGTTGCTCCAAAACTCATGTTGTGGTTATACCCCCAAATTTCTGTGAATCAAATAAGTCAACATTCCAAGGAAACCACACTTTGGACTGAAGAGCTTTATGTAGGAAACATGTTGACTCACACCATTCGCATGGCAGTTGCTTGTTTGCCGCTATCGGGAGCAGAAATGTGGTTTCTAGAAAGGAGCAGCTACAAAAACGTCTGCTGAGAAGAGGAAGAACAAGGTATAGCCAGATAGCAGGCCCTGTTGCTGACTAACAGAGAGCCAAAAAATAATTCATATACTTCCTATGCACTTGTCAGAAGGGAAACCTCAGAGGTTGGTGTTTTTCCAAGGAAGGGCATGGTTCTAGACTACAGCTTGTATCCCAGCACCAAAGAGGAAGGATTCTGGAAATCTAGGGAGGAAACCTGTCTTTTTTCTGCTGCTGGGCGTGCTGAGGCACAAGAAGCACCCCAAGGAGTCCAGGGCAAGTGAGAGAGCCTGAAGCTACATCAGATCTACTGCAAGAACTGAGGTGGTAGCGTGGCCCTTTGTGTAGCATTAATACAACCCCTCCAGGCAAGAGCATGCTCAGCTGCTTGTTGAGGGCTCTGTTGTCTCCAGTCATTGTATTTTCCTTTGTGTCAACATGTGTTTTGATAGTTTAGTAGCATGTGAGGGAAAACAGATTTGTCATGACTTCAGATCAGCTTGCAGCTACAAAACAAACCCCACAGCTGACAGGCACTGCTGATTTGCTTCACTCAGATACCAGCGAGTGAGCCTGCTCTCCGTACTGAAAATGCCATTTGGTCAGGGAAGAGGGTCAGGCTCGATATTTTCTCTGCTATTGACCCACTCTGTGATCCTGAATGAAGTATTTCATATCTTTGGCCCCTGCTCCCACTCTCAGGGCTGGTGAGATTGGTTTGCCTTGGAAACTCTGGCTCTCATGACGTGTCTGCAGGGCCTGGCACTACAGGCCCCCATCCTTAGGTGTCATGTCTAAGCACTGTTGTAATAGATAAATTGCTACTAATAACACAGCTGCCTTCCATGCTCCCTGTCCACCTCACTGCCGACTCCTACATCTGTCATCTCAAAGCAAATATCCTGGAATTATGAAGCCTTTTGCTTTGCTGGTTCGCCTCATGCAGACCCAAATGGCTGTGGCAGGGGAAAAAAATAGTAAGAAAGAAAATGCAGAAGTTGATTAGTTAAAGTGTTGCAGCTGCTGCTGATGTAGATTTGGCTGTTCACTACACATACAGCTAAAACTGAACAGATAAGATCAGACACAGGGAAAGGCAAAAGAATGTTCCAGCACTTTTGTGCGTAGCACCAAAAGGCCTCAGGAGACTGCGTGTGCTGTGACGGTCCTTTCCCGAACCAAGGGAATGCCCAACCTTGATTTCCCTAAATCAAAATACAGCCAAGACATTCCATCTCCTTGTCCGCTGCTCTTGTCTGAATTTCATGACGGGACTCTGTGATCTTAAAGGTCTTTCCCAGCCTAAAGAATTTTGGATTCTCCCTGTCAGCCCCTTCACACTTTCCCTCAGTCAGTCCCTGGCTGCATGGTCAGAACTTCCCTGGCCGTAGCTTAGAGAGCTGGATAAAGCCAGAATTTCCAGGTTTTTGTGTATGAACTCTTCTCGTCCCATCATGCATCATCTCACACAAAAAGTTCATTTTAGCCTGTTTCTGTCATAGTTTTGAGGTCTCTACTAGTAGCAAATCTGTGTGGAGATTTTCAAACAGATTATATGTGGAACATTGCTGTCAACGTCTGAAAATACACATATCATGAAGACAAATGCTTGGAAGCAGAGACAGCTCAAGAAAAGTTACAGCTTGAACTTTTGTCCATCGACTGAAACGTTTTTAATTGTTTTAAGCTAGTTTGTTGTGGAATGTTTTCATAACCTGAAACATAACATATGCTGCACGTTATTTATTTTACGCAAGTGACTTTTAAAATAACTCATTGTGTTTCAGTATCAGCTGCATGCCTGAAACTTTCCAGGAAAGCAACTGTGTTTGTGACAGAAGTTTGCATGAGGTCTATTCAATCTAAAGAGCGTGGCATCTTTCTGCTTCATATGGTTTCTGTAGTGATGAACAGTTGTGCTTTAAGACACCCTGATGACTCACATCCACTGGCAGGAGCTGGTGTGAAATGAAAGCCTGTACTTCTAGGTTTCTATTCTTTATTCACTAATTGCAAGCTACAATTGGACTGATTTGAGGAATCTGAGCATCTCTAGCTTTCGTTTATCTCAGTGAGACTTCTTTGATTGCAGTCACAGGTGATGATCAAATCTTCTGCAAAACACATCTCTTAACCTCCTGTTCACTGTTCTGTAAAATATTGTGAGATTGCCACCTAGCTCATGAAGACTTAATCCTGCAATGAAGCTTTAATATTTTGAGGTTCTTAGATGAAAGTCACTGTGTAAGGATGAAGAATTACCTCTGAACTATGGACCTGCTCTGTTTCTTACAAAGTCAGTCTGGCCAAACTCAGTGCTCTCTCCTTTTTTCTGGTCTGAAGTTCAGGGTTCTGCAATCCATGTCATTCATTTTTTTATGAGACAGTGATGATTGAGACAAGTCTTTGAAGCGGGACTCTTCGTTTGCAAAGAGGATTCTTACTCCTTTACTCAGAGCTACAGGTTTCCTTTCGTGAGCACTCAGCGTACAAACTCCCTTCCTCATCTGTTCTCAGGGCCATGCCATGTGCCTGTGTTTTATGAAGCCCAGTGTTTGACAAAATCGTTGGTACAAAGGACTGGGAAAGGGCTCAAGAGCCTCTTGCATTGAACAGAGATCAAATACACTTAGATGATCAACAGATGTCTGAGTGCCCTTGGAGGTCTTTCAGACCTCTGAGAACAGATTCCACAATATTCATAGGCCTGTTCTTCTGCTTCCCTGTGAGAAAAATTAGAATAAAAAGCCTTCATATCCAATTAAGTGGATTTCTTCACATCATTCCCCCAGTGCAGAGCAGAATATGCAGAATAATTGATCCCTGCCCTCTTTATTAAAAACATTTCTATATTAAAAGACCTTTATCAAGTTTCACCCTTGCTTTTCCAGACTAAACAGATCTAATTCCTCAATGCTTTCCTCTGGGCGCTTTTTCCTAAGCATGTTTCTCAACTCTCCAGGCACTTGGTGCTCTTGTCAGCTCTCTATAGTTTCTCAAATGGCGGTGACCCCAGCTGGATATGTCTTTAGCTGGAGTCTCAGTGCATCCCTCTCTGTCCACTCTGTCATTTGGGCACTTTTCCTAAGGAAACATCAGTGTTACACACAATAAACCAGCTCTGCCCGTGCAGGTTTGTGTTGCGTGTGCATCTGCTCTGGGCTCTGGGAATAAATGAGGAACTAACTTGCCCGTTCCTCAGAATAACTGGGGACACCAGCTTCTCACCTCACCCCAGTTCCAGAAGTGTGAACCCCAGCTTCTGGGCTGCCAGGAAAATGCTTCTACTCCTTCAGAGTGCCAATCTCTGCTTGCTGGCTGTCTGCTTTCACCTCCACAGGCTTGGAGCAACACCTGTAGCACACCACACCTTGACCGAGGTCATGCACAGTAAACATTTGGAAGTTCTCTTGTAAGAAAAGGTAGAACAAATAACAGGTTTTCATGAAAAAGTAAAAGACAAGGTCTTCTGAATGCCTCCCTTGGTACTGCCAGAACTTTAGCTTGTTTGATAAAGAATTTGATTTGCTGATAGATGGACAAAAGGTCGGATGCCCCCCACACAGTCACAGAGAAAACACCACCTGAGAGATGTTGTGAGTCCCATGGCAAACACACAGAGATGACTTTAGGAGAAGGTTTATTTGATGGCTGTCCTGTTCAGTGAACTCAGCGAAGACTGGGTCTTGGAGGTCTGAGTGAAGTAGCCTGTAACAAAACTTACAGAGCTGTCAGAAAAGGAGAGGCCACGTTTTAAAGTGTAGCGATGCAACACGACATTAAAAATAACAGGTAACGGAGAGTCACACAGCCTGGAAGCTTTTGTCTGATCTGAATCAGATTTTGCTGCTTTTCAGTACTTCAGTGGGGTGCCAGGACATGGGCAGCACCAGACCCTGCTGCTGGACAGGACTCTGCTGGCATCCAGACTTTTTGTGGACATGAACACAACTAACCCTGAGCAAGTGTGAGACATACCAGCTGTTCTCATGCCGTTTACTGAAAGGGAAGAGCAGCTGAGAAGAACTCTTTTGTCTTATAAACACAGAAAAAAAATAAAATTTAGAAGTGGAGACTTTTCTCAGAGTGGGCTAATGGCACTCAGAAGTAATTGAATATCCATTTCTTGTTTCTCAAATAACCACTAACACAATTCCTAGTGGCATTCTTTTCTTAAAAATTAAATGGGAGAGTGTCATAAAACTGAGATTTTGCTTTGGCAGCAAAATATTTGTACAAAGGTTTTCAGTTTCTGGCCATAAAGGAGAAGATACAGGAGGTAGGAGATTTTGGTATAACCTGATAAAAATAGTCTGGACTTTTGGACTATTATTAAAATGTCTGGTTAAAAATGATAAAGTGATGAGAGAAAATTTTGTTGTAGGATCAATTTAAGCACGTCTTATGCTGCCATGAATCTGGTTTCAGTTCCATCAGCTTTACCCTAGTGTTAATCAGTTGATTTGACTGGCATAATTTCTGATTTACATTATTGTACATTTGATCAACAATTACTTTCTTTGCCTTCAGGAAACAGAATAGCCGTTAGGGGAAATATGGGACTATACTTGTTATAACTCCCCAGAGTTTTGTTTTGAATGCAGAAAGTGTAACTGGTTTCTGCAGGTGTTTCTGAAGAGTTAGCAGAATATTCTTTGTCACAAGCTCAGATGTAATGGTCTTAATCACGGTGTATGGCTCTCCTAGCTGCCACAGGACATTTAATATGTTGGAAAAGGTGTCTCTGTTCCCTTGTAAAAGCCAAATTTGCTTTCACAGCCATTGCCCATAATGCAGCAGGAGAATGGTGTTAATAACCATTTCATTGCGGCTGCAAAAATCTTCTGCACCCCTCCAGGGAAGAAGCAACTTTTTCATCTGTAAATGGCCAAAGTGTTACCTTTGGAAGCTTTCACTCCTGGGATCCAAACGCTTCCTTGCACGCATAACCTGTGCTACCTAATTGTTCTCCAGGGGAGCAAAAGTGGGTTGGTGGGTTGGCTTTTGGTTTGTAATTGTTTCTGGCTTTGTTTGAACTTCTGAAGGCTGTGGGTATGCACAGTATTCACACAGGGAAAATGGCAGTCATGGCTGTTTAGTGGGAGCAGTGGGAGCTGTGAAGTCTCAAGGAAAATCTCAGGAAGGATCATACAAAGGCTCCCTAGAACTGTGGGCAGAGTTGGAAAGGGTTGGATATGTTTCTCCCAGGCATGTGGTGCCCTGAACTCTGTGAAGGGCTATATAATGACACAAAATGTTTCGCTGGGCCTACAGAAGCTTTGGAAATGATCAGCCTGTGGAAAAAAAAACAACTCTTGTTTTAGAAAATGAAGTGGTCTAGGGAAGTGTTTGCACTGTGCTGTAAGGCTTTAGTCCATGCACAGGATTTCGGTGTGTTCATGTCTTTGCCTACCTTGATATTGTTACCTTGCTCCCAGTTTGTTCAGAGGAACTAAAGACTCAGTGGTCAGCAATGAGTGGTTTTGAAAACCCAAGCGGTGACTGTATCTCCCACAAACTTGGAAAGAGGAATCACAGCTGTGTCATTTTTAAATACTTCCCACATTGTCTTACCATTTCTTTTGCTCATTCTTCCCCCCTTTCACTACAAGAATTTAATTTCCTCTTTATGAATAAGAGTTAGCTGATACTTATTATTTTTTTTTTAAAAGTCCTTTGATCTCAGACAAAATTTGATGGAATTAGTACTCTAGTAATGTGTCATAGGCATGATCCTCAACACTAACCTCAGGGCAGCTTACCTTCCACTGGGAAATTAATGCCCAGTGGGAAATGGAGTTGCCTGGCATGAGTAAGAATCAGGTCACTTGGTCTAAATGACTAATTATGCAGTTTAGTACTTAGCTTTTGGATTCCAGCTTTGACCTCTAAATGTAGAATGAGTTCCAGATGTATCCAGTAGTAACTGCAGCTAGAGGCCCCGCTATGGATTTTGCAGAAGTGCTGCTCCATTCACATCAGAAGACGCTCCTAGTCCACAGCAGTCCCGAGACTGTGGAGTTCACAGGTGTTTCTGTACCCCGTAAATCAGAGATGATTATCTTGGGCTGGGGCTCGGACCAGTGGATTCACAGAGCCACGTACCAGCTCTGGGCTACCAATGGGCGTTTGTGTGCAAATGTGTATCTACTGAGTACATAAGTTGTAAAGGTATTCATTCATCTGGTTTCTAGCCAAAATCACCTGAAATACTGCTAACCGTTAGGCTTTTGTTCGTATCTGAAGAGTGCTTTAAAAGCCTTCGTTTTAATCTGTTTCCCTGTCTTTTCCCCCAGTAGTTTCAGTGCTGTAGGACTGGAAAACAGGACTTTTGAGGTTTTTTCCTAGTTCTTTCATTGCTTCTTTCTTGCCTCTACTCACTTACTTGAACTAGAACTGGGACTTAGATTTCATTGTGGACATGTATATTTACCTCAGTGGTCAATCAAGCTGAGAAAATCTGGCTTTGTCTCAGTCTCTCTACCTTTTAGATGATAACATGAGGGGCTTACCTACCTCTCAAGAAACCATGAGACTTCTTAATTATTAGAAATCTACTCTGTCTGTGATTAAAAGTGGGTGTCCCCTAGATATCTTTTGCTGAGGAAATGGAGGAATATATTGAAGAAATGAGGAAACATTTCAGCGAGGTCAGAGGTATCCCCAGCACGTTCTGCAGATTGCCTGTCAAGGCTGAGCAGTGAGAGGGCATTACACAGCATGCACAGACAGTTCTGTAAACCATGTTCCTATTTAAAAACATTCAAGTGGAACAAACATACTTGTTCATGTCACAACCAGGATCGTACTCACATTTCAGCAGTGGAAAGGAAAAGATAAAAGACTTAATTCAGCTTTCAGCATGCTGGAGATTTTCTCTGGCTCCACCTCTGCCCCTTCCTCTGTCCTCATTCCCAGTGTTTTTGAACTCTGCCTGCAATGCATTTCAGTGCTTGCCAAGATATCTCTAACTGGGAGTGAGTTAATGAGAGCATCTGGCCAGGAATAAGGGATGATGCTCTATGACCCGCCCACTCAGCACATCTGGTGGCTGTGGGCATGGATGGGGGACCTTACTGAGCATTAAGGCTTCTGCAAGGAAAGAGGATTTTATCATCTATGGCTGGGTTTATTGAAAATACCCAAATCCAATTTGGTATATAAAGGGACTTTCATGTACGTGGGAGAAATGCCTATAAATAAGTACATAAATATACACTTTGTAATATAATTACAGTATACAGTCGATGTGTAAAAATGTGGACTGCCTAGAAAACTGTCTTTTTAGGTAATTAGTCCCAAAAGTCCTCAACTGGTTAACCATCAAGGCGTATTGCAAGAGACCTCTCTTTGGTAAGGGCTTTTTGAAGGGCTGAATATACATTCTCTCCAAAGGGAGGAGAGGATGAAAAGAGTTTATGTGCTTGGTTGGCAAAGTTCCTTTTTGAAATTATTATTTTGAAGCTGCTGAATTATTTTTGTCATTCTAAGGATGAACTGAGGTGTCCAGATACTTTTGTGAACATCTTTTTGTATATAGATAAATGTAGATCTATATCAATAAGTACCAACACTCTGCTCTTGTTTTGCTTTGCTGGTTAACAAAAAAAAAAGATGGATTTTTCAGACTGTGCAATGAATCACCCATGAAGTGAAAACACTGGGCAAATTCTCTTTTGTTTAATAGAATGGCCTGTACACAGTTCAGGCCAGCACATTTTTCATGGGATGCAAGGGAGCAGTTCAAAGAATTGGCAAGGAGTGGGTCCTGCATATTCATGAGGCTTGGGCAAGGAGGTGAAGGTACAGGAGAAGGCAGAAAAGCAATGTGAGGATAGAGTGGAATGCGGAGCGAGTTGCCACGGTATCCTATTTTACTGCTCTTTGACGTAAAGCTCCTTTGCTTTTACACAACCGCTGGAACTGAATGGAAGCAGCTCGGGGCATAAATAATGAATGTGCCTCTCACACGTTAAGAGAGGAGAACCTGCACCCCCTCAGAGAGTTAATGTGCCCCTCTCTTCTCTCCCCAGTCTCCAGCCTATGTGCCCGAAGTCAGTCAAGAACTTATCCAACAGACAGAGGAGAAACTTGAAAACAGCCCCTGCAAAGAGCTGTTCTCTCCCTGTACAAAGTAAGTATAACACGACACCCGAAGGTCACAGGGTTGCAGCCAGCAGCTTGTAAGGAATGTGTCAGGTAGAGAGAGACATTTCAGTCTGAACCCGAGGCAGGTATCTTTGGCTCCTCCTCACCATCCTAGAGGCAGAGCCGGCAAGCGGTGAAGTCATTTCATCTGAACAAAATATAATAAATATTTCCATGCCATTATATACACTACACACAGGCACTTACTGTTTCAGGTATTTGACAGAGTGTTCTAGCCAAGTCAACCAGCCATGGATTTCATGCTGTGTGAAAAGAGCTACAAAGATAATGTATCCAAAGAAAACATCTCTGTTTCAAAGTGAATAAAAATTAAGTGGCTATACAGTCCATTTAGACAGAGGAATGTGCAAACTTGCTCCACATGGCTTTTCCAGAAAATCTTCACCAGGAGAACGGGGCTTTTTAAATTCTTTCTGTCTGTCTGTGGTGTTCAAACGAACGTGCATTATTTCACCCTTTGTCTGGGAAAAGGCTTATCAGTTTCTGCAGTGATTTGTGCCATTATGTGCTAAAGCTCCAGGTATGCAATCTGCATTTGCAAACCCTGCCCCGAGCGCGTCCACGCCAGTAGATCATAAACCAATAAAAATATGAAAAGGAGGGACCATCGCACGCGGGCCCATGTGGTTTCTGGCTGAGCGCGGTTTGTTTTCCCTGGGTGATGTAATGGGGATTTGTAAAATTTGCTCCGCTGTCACTCATTGTTTTGACTCATTTCATTGACCTTTTCTGGTTTCAGTTATTCTTTGCATTGGTCGGAGCTGTGGGTAATTTCTGGCCTTCCCTTACAGCACAGGCAGTTTCCTTGCACTGGCCTGGAGTCCTGTAGAGATGCTCTGTAGCTCGCAGCACTTGTGGGTGCCAGTCCCAGCGACAAAGGCAGAGCTGTGCTCGACACAAACCCCCCTGGTGCCTGTTTCCAGTTCTCAAATCGGTTTGAAAGCTGACAGTTCCCTCTAAAACGCACTTTGTTGTTGCCAAAGAGGGGAACTAAAAAGCAAACAACTGCTGAAAGGCAGCTATTGTTCTTTTAAAATACGTGCAGCTTTTAATTAACTGAATGGAAAGGGCGAGCATTGGACGCCACTTAATGCAGGCTCCTTCCTTCATCCCAGCTGAAACACAGGAATGAGCCAGGTTTGGGACCTTGGTAATAAATATGCTGATCATTTCACACGGACTAAAATGAGGTCAAAAGGAAGTTTTAAAAACTTGCTGTTGGTATTTACTGATACTGAATGATGTTAATTTTGGAAGGGTTCACAGTCAGACCAGAAAAGGGAGGCATACATACCAATATGAAGCCTCCTGTGCTGTAGAAGCAGGGATGGGATGAGTTTCATTCACATCTTCACAGATAAAAACCAGTCTGCAAGAAAACTGTGTATATAACTTAACTTCTGCTTTTATATTTAATATTTTGACTGTCTGCCCCTGCCCTCCTCCAACTTCACCTTGAATTCTGATGTTGAATTTGGACGTTTGTTAGGGCAGATTAAGGCTTACTTTTTATTATATTTTGTGATCTTTAATCCTTTAGGGGACACTGTTATGATCTATGTCCAGTCAAAGCTAATGAAGATAGCAACAATTTGACTTGTGCATACTGGACATATGCAATTACCTGCCTTCTCCAAACTGATGGTGCAAGAATTTAAAAAAAAACCAAAACTGTAACAGCGGAGAAATTCCAAAAATACTAGCTCATGAACAGGGAGGAACTAAACTGAGGACACACATTACTCATGGTGACTTGTTTGCTCAGAGAACTGCCCCAGGGTAGGACATAGACTATCCATTCCCAAACAAGAGTAGTCGTTCAGAGAAGGTTTCCTCCTTCCAGCAAGATCTGGAAATGTGTTTGTATGCCCTTACACATGGTCACAAATGTGTCTGTATACACCCACACAGAAATACTCATTTCTTCGGGCATTTTTCACCCCAACTCAACTCCTGTCCTGCCAATGCTGCCAGCAGAGGTGGATGCAGGAGCCCCAGTAAGCAAAGCAAGAACCAACACCAGCAGTTGTTAAACAACACGACCACCTTCATTTTAGGCAACTCCCAGCTCAGCCCATGTGTTCTTACTTGCAAAGCCCTGGCCTTTCTAATGGGATGCCTGATGCTCTCTGGCTGTTTGCTGCCTGTCACAAGCAACAGACTTTCTTCTCACATTTGCAGACTGACCTTTTTATTCCTTTATTCCTTCCATTATGCAAAACACTGCATCCACTGCGTGAGCCTCAAAATTCTTTTCTCGATCCAGAAGCAAATCTGCATTCCTGTTCAGACTTTTCTTTCCTCTGTTTTTTTTCTGTGAAGAACATAGCTGTTAGGAAATCCCCTTTGCCTTTAGTCACATGTACTAATGCTTCTATACAGCAGGAATTGAAATTGATCTTTTTACTTAAAATGATGCCTCTGATTGTCCCTTTATGACAGAAATGGGCTTCAGCCAGAAATCTTCTATCCAGATGTAAACGTCTCTCAAAGTTTAGGAGCTCAGTTCCTGAGGATGTTGTTTCAGTTTACTAACAGAAGCAAAGACATTTGCTGTCTGGTGGCTAACAACCTCTGTAAAAGTCCATTAAAGCCAGCGGGAGTTGCCCTATTAATTTTCAGCAAGCATTACCAGTATTCAGCTTGTATGAGGCCTCCTGTTATGAAATGCACCAAGCACATCACTTTGTTTCTAGATTGAAACAGTGAGTAAAATAAAGTACAAAATAAAGTAAAAGTAACATAATCCTACCGTAAAAGAAGTCTGGATTTTTCTCCTCTTGTTTTGTTTCTCTTTTGCTCCAAGTTCAGGATTATAAAATGCTTATATATCCTTTTCATCTGAGATAGATCTGTCCTTGACCACCTCAGTGGGGAGCCATTCCAAGAGTACCTAAACAGCATGTACTTCGACAGGTTTCTCCAGTGGAAGTGGTTGGAAAGGTAAGTGTCACAAGATTTTTTTTTTAAATAAAAATAAGTAAAAAGGTTTATTTTTACTTTCCATGCAAAGTCTATAGAATTTACTCAAAATCTGACAGTTGCGATAATGTTTGCTTCTACAGCTCAAGTGTTCAACCATTTAATGGTCTTAGGTAAATTAAATAAGGTATGATTAATGTACATTCAGCAGCTTCAGCTGTCTTTCTGTTTAGCTACAGAATGAAGCTATGAAAGTCACTTTCTGAATGTGGTGACTTTTTGTCTGGACCAGTTGTCACCGTTATTAAATCACTCTAAACAGAGGAAAATGTGGCTTTTGGGTCCTCTCAGTATTTATTGGCTGGACATTCAACAACCAGGCAGCCTTAGTGGGTATTAATTTGCAAGGAAAGGGGCTTGTGCCTTTCTCTTGTCAGGCAGTGCTGTAGCAGACGGTCACTGCTGGGTGACAGTGACCTTGAGCTGAGAGAAGCCCCGTTTTCCACAAATGGAATTAATTACGGCGGGTGAGTTAGGGCCGGATCCATGAGCGGTGAGTGTCAGCAGGACGCCTCCAGATCAAAGGAGCTGCCAGTTCCTCTCCCTGGAAAGCTACAAAGCTGCTGCTCAAGAGGGGTGGGCAGAGGGAAGAGCCATTTCATGCCAAGACATGCTCCACATGCCATCTTTACTGAGCCCAGCATTTACTCTGCCATTTCAATTAAAAAAACATTGGGTGATTCATCCCAAGCCAGGCTATTTCCTATCTATTTTCACATTTGGGATAAGGAATTTTCTGAAATGCTTTGAGGATATTTTTTTTTCCATTCCCCCAACATGTGTGACATGTTCTTAAGCCTTGGCTTAAGAAGCTGGGAGAATTGTTTTTAGGATTAGCAAAGAGATGTTAGTAGCATGGAGTGATCAACAGCTCCTTCTGACAGCCTGCTGGCTCCAAAGGAGCAGTCACACAGTCCATTTATTCCAGGGACATTGCTGAACACGTAGTTATCACTACTAATTGTTGCTTTTAACCCCAAAAGCATTTGCAGCAGCCTCATGGAAAACTGAAAATAACATCTTTTCCTCTTCTAGTTTTGACTTTCTGCATACTATTCTTTCCCCACTTAGGAAAACAATAACGGGCATTAATGAAAGGATTCACTTTAGCATTTATTCCTCATTGTCATCAACCTCATCATCCCTGTGGTGGGAACAGCCACATAACTGTGCTCCCTCTGCCGGCTGGCTGCCTGCCAGAGGGGAACAAGGATGACAGAAATAATCATATCCACTGCTAGGATCCTTGTAAAACCTTGGTGATAGAGTGGTGGATACAAAATGGGATCTCGCTGAACCTAGAATTCTTCTTCTGTCATGTTATAAAACTTTTACGGTAGCAAGGTAAAAGTTGGATGTAGAGTTGGAGCCATTCTGGAAGAGCAGGTTTTGTGGGAAGCCTGGGAGATTGTATAGGGATCATGTTAAGTGATTTTTAGGGAATACCCTGTCCTCAGAGACAGACTTAGTTAACCTTAATTTGGCTCTTGCTCCCTTCTTGCCTGTGATGCTCCCCCAGGAAGCAGGCAGCCCAGAGGGAATGGACTGGCTTGGATCTTGTCTTCCCGCTCTCCCAGCCTGCAAATGACACCTAAACACACCTCTCCCGCTCCCAGGATTGTTTCTTCCTTTGATTCATATAAGTTTCATGTTTTGTTTAGGACACCAGAAGTATTTTCCGCTGGATTGAGTTTCGGATCTCCTTTTCTCATCTTGCAGGCCAAGCAAAGCAATGTGTTAGCCCATCCTATATATGTCATGGGAATTAATATCTTACAGGAAGATCTCAGGCTTCCTCTTTGCTTAACGAAGGCCAAAGCTGTATCATGGAGATTCAGAGTCCTCCTTGGTCCTAAGATGCTAGCAGAAATTATACTGATGACTCACTAATGTGTTGTATTTTATTACAGCTTAATATGTTGGAATTGAAAAGTTCAAGCCATACATAGTATTGAAGTAATGTAATTACATAATTATATATTATATTATGTAATACGATTACCTTGAAATAACGGGATTATAGAATATTTATCTATTTTGCTTTTCAAAAGTATGCTCTGAAATAAATAAATCACAGAGAGTGCATTAAATGTAGCGTGGTGGGGGTTTTATTTATTTATTTTATTTTCTTCCAGGCAACCGGTAACGAAAAACACGTTTCGGCAGTACAGGGTACTGGGGAAGGGCGGCTTTGGGGAGGTGAGTAGTTCTGAAACTTTCTGTTGAGAGTGTTTCTTACTTTTTAGGCACTGCAGCCTGTGATGTTTCATTAATTGCTGACAGTTCTACTTAACCCCTCACATCGCTGTAATCTCAAAAGGACACTTGAGAGTTATTTTGTGTTCAGCTGTTGCATTCACAGTGGAATTAGAGTCACACCCTTATTGGTATTTTCCTGGTGTCTGGAGGTGGCAGCAGAGGCAGAGGAGGTGCAGACTGAGAGATTACAATCTGCACAGACAAAAGGAGGTGGGAGAGGAAGCAGGCGGAGGAAAGTGAAATAATTAAAGCAATATTCCACAGCAGGTTTGGAAACAGTAGTCAGTCCCCCAGCTGCCCCCGCCTAGGCCTGGCTCGCTAAGCCACCGTCTCTCGCCTTAAAAGGACTAAATCAGAGGAGATGGTGAGGAGTAAAGTGCAGCCCAGACACAGCGTTTGCTTCGAATTACCCGGCAATTGTTCTGCTCAATTCGCAGGTCTGCGCCTGCCAAGTGCGAGCCACGGGGAAGATGTACGCCTGCAAGAGATTAGAGAAGAAGAGGATAAAGAAGAGGAAAGGCGAATCCATGGCACTCAATGAGAAGCAGATTTTAGAAAAAGTCAATAGTCAGTTTGTAGTGAGTATTGAGCTCGGTGGCGCTCGGCTCCCTGCTCACCTGCTGAGCACTGTTCTGCTTGAATCCAGTGCCTCCTCCATCTCCTGCTCCTGGAAAGGTGCTGGAAGCTGAATCCCTTTGCTTTGCCCCTTAGCCCTGCTCCATGTACCTTTGCCGAGTCTCATTTTGGTCTCTGGTCCTTGAGAAATGCAGCAGTCCAGGGGCCTGTGCCTGCCATGGGAACATGGTGTGTTTTGCAGCCTTGGCTTGCATCACAGCTGCATCAGGCTGAGCTATTCTTAGCCAGCGTGATTACCTGAATTCCCAGGGTCTGGGAGAGAGGTGCTTGGAGGAGACTGAAGCAGATTCAACCCAAATAGATCAGATGAAATTGGCTTGTAGAAGCATCTAAGCAGTGAAGTGGAGCTGGTCTGCCTGATGCAGGGCTCTCCTGAGTCACACCAGCTCTTGTGCCTCCTTTAAAATTTGCTTTAGATTTAAAAAAAAATAATAAAAAGAGAAAAGTGTTATCTCAGCATGTGTCATATTCTTTAAACTTATTTCAGGAAACACTGTGTATACAACAGATGCAAGATGTTCACTTACCTCTGGCAGAAGCCAAGAGGATGACACATATTTAAAAGTGATGGGTAGATTTTGGCTGGTCTGATTTTTCCTTGGGCACCCACCAGAGCCTCTCAGGGATGATGCTGACCTTCATGTCTCCATGATGGTCCGTTTGATCACCCCGGGACTGGGATATCTGGCCCTTCCAGGGAACTCACTGAGATGCAAAACAGTGCAGCAGGAGGTGTAGATTCCCTTGATTACTAAGATTTCTCATACATGGGAAAATATGCCTGGAATTAGTATGTTTGTCCAGCCTCTGAAGCCATCTGAGCTTTGAGGGTTTCTGGTGATAAATAGGCTGGATTCCACAAATCAATCTGTAAAATCCTAGCATCTGATTTTTCTGTACTTTTAAAATGTGTGTTTGCCATTGTAAGAAAGCCCATTGACCAAATTCAGTCAATGTATTTTCTTTGTTTTCTGGAGAAAATCTTTAATGAAAAGCTAGCACTTCCTTCTTAGCAGCCATCTGAACTGTCACAACTGTGCTACAAATGTTTTTCTAGGTCAATTTAGCCTATGCCTATGAAACAAAGGACGCACTGTGTTTAGTTCTGACCATAATGAACGGAGGTGACCTGAAGTTTCATATCTACAACATGGGAAACCCAGGCTTTGAGGAGGAAAGAGCTTTGTTTTATGCAGCAGAGATTCTTTGTGGCTTGGAAGACCTACACAGAGAAAATACTGTGTACAGGTAAGCACTCTCTAGAGTCTTAGGATGTCTTTTCTGGGTAGGAAAGAACTGTCTGCATCCTCCCTTCTCACTGTGGTGCTGTACAGCTGAGATGCCTGAGTGCTTTGGCTGAAATTTCGCAGAGCCCTGTGTAAATAGAGCATGATACAGTAATCATGGAAGGAAGCAGTTGCTTCCCTAAATACATCCTGTCTAAATTATACAGAACAAGCACAAAGCTCCCCAAACCCTACCTCAGCATGCATTGGGCGACACAAGAAAATGATGGAAGTTCCTTTAAGCGGAT
Source organism: Eulacestoma nigropectus (assembly GCA_013397775.1). Lineage (NCBI taxonomy): Eukaryota > Metazoa > Chordata > Aves > Passeriformes > Eulacestoma > Eulacestoma nigropectus. Next base: position 1,293,471 of record VZTE01001948.1, read on the forward strand.
TTCATTAAGGAATCTAGTTCCTAGTTGGGATGAAATGGAGATCATTCCATCCAAACCTCTATTTTAATTAGTTAGATTATACTGCATGAGGGGCTGCAGCATGTCAGATGTAGCAAAACTTCTACTGCAGAAGGAGTGCAATCCCAAGAGGATGTCTGAGACACAGGGCATGGATTTGCACTGGTATGATTAGCTAGGTGGAATCATGGTGATCTTGGCGTGCCAGCCATGGAAGGGGGCCCATTCCCAGCCACACAACAGAGGCATCCTGCTGGCAGCATCCCACCGTCCATGGGTGCAGCCAGCGGGCACAGCACTGCCCGGCGCTGCTGCCGCCGCTTCCAGGAGGGCAGATCCCAAGTTCTCAGCTTCCAGTTTGGCTTACAGCTCTATACAAGCACTTTTCCAGGGCAGGCTGGATAAGCAGGCAGATTGCAGACAGAGTTCTTGTGACTCCACAAGGATTTATTTTTTTTAATCAACAGCCACTGTAGTTGTAAACAACGGTTAATATTTGTCTTCATCATCCCAGCGTGTGAAATCATCGTTGCTGGCATTCACAGCAGAAGAGGGCCTGTAAATTGATGAAAGAACTTCCAAGGGCAATGATTAATAGACAATAAGATGCTATTTTTAAAAGCCAAGCCAGGCTTTAAATCATTTGATATGCCTATGTGTAGTAAGTATGATGCATATGCTTGTATGCATAGGAATTGCGATATTGTTGTTCCTTGGAGGAGATCTCTAACAAACTGCCACTTGGTTGCCTTAGATCTTGCTGGCTGGCACACAGAGGACAGACAGATAACACACTGGTTTAGTTGGTGCTCACCCAAGAAGGAGGTTTTTTCTTTCCCCAAGGAACAAAATGGTACTAAGTGTTTAATGTCAATTGAAAAATCAAATCATGAGTGAAGTGTCTGGCTTCCTTTTCCTTTACAAAACCTCCTATCACATTTTAAAACATTTTAGGAGGTAATATAGTGTTTCACAATCACATTTTATTGAAAAAAAAAGACTGGTACATTCATAACATGGCTGGTAAAATGCCATGCTAATGCCATTTTCTAATAGAACAAATCAGATCTGGCCACCTAAAATAGTGTGTGGCTCTGAGAGAAATGGCACCTACTTCCTTAAGCAGTAGTTTTCATGCTACTCTTAAAAGAGCTGCTACTTTACACCTCAGATGGCACATTCATTTTGGTGATGAATGATACTAGATCCTTGTGGGTGACATTTTCTAGCAGTATTTCAGGAGCATCTGCAGAGACCCCTCATTTGTAATAGCGCAGCATGTTGTGGGACCCATGAGAAGTGCTATATAGGTCAATAAAATATAGCAGCTAAATGCTACTGCTTTCTCAAGGCGAATAATTCATCACAAAACACTTATTCCTCAGACTTAATTTCATTTTCTATAAACAAAATGCTCCTGAGTAAATCACAGCGTTGGAAAATGCATCCCCATCTCCTGGGCCGCTGCTGACGCACGCTGCAGACGTGACCTGGGAGAACAACCAGGCTCAGAGTCAGATTTATCTCATTCAGAATTCCCTTGTCAAACATGGCACTCCTGTTACATTTCTCAACTGCATCATGTTAGTAAAGGTCAACGGGTTGGTTGTTCATGGAAAGCAAATGTAAAAAGCTGCTGGTTCTCCTCAAATTATTTATATATATTTATATATATATATATATATAAAATGTTATTTATATTATGTATTTATATGTTTGTTTTATATTATATATATATGAAATACATATATATATATGTGTATATAACATTTTTTGGTTTATATTTGGTTATTTGTATATTTTTTATATATGCAGTGTTTTTAAATTTATGCTATAACCATGCCTGGAAGCTCCAGTCAGCATCAAGTTCACATTGTCCCAGGCACTGCACAAATACATGGTAAAGCCTTGTCCACAGTAATTAATTGAGTTGTTTAGGCTGCCCTACACAGCCAAACAATTGCCTTTTGAGCATGGGCACAGTGCCAGCAGTTTATGTTTCAGTATGTTTGGGCAAGGCTGCTTTGCAAATGGGAAGCTGGGCCTTTGGGAAGTAGCCTTACGTGTCAGTGTGTCCACCAGGGAGTTTTATTCCTCCTGGACATTTCAGTCATGAACCCTTGGCAGTGCTGGCTGTGCAAAGGAAGCCAGCCTTGATCCTGAAGAACCAGAAATCTGAAAACAGGAATGACAGCTTATGTCTAGGAGGGGAGGAAAGCTTCCTCTAATTGCCCTAAATTGCAGAAGACCGTAAGGACTGAACTGGTGTTCTCAGAGTCCTCGTGGACTTTTTCTCATGCAAAGAGAACATTTCCCAAACTGCACACAAGATTCTTATCATTGGCCCCCAGTTACAGTTTTAGGTGGGACTAATAACTGCTGAGCACATGATGAAGTAACTGATGAAGGCTTCAAGGAGTTCTTCAAGGAAATAGTTCTTACAGGATTTGGAACACATTTTTAAAAATAAATAGGAGATGCCCTTGACTGTGTTGCTCCAGTATTGGGAACCTTCTGCTGATAGGCAGGGAAAGCCCACAGTGGTATGTTAAACAAAATCACAGCTTCTCCTCAGCTTTCAGCTGCCCTTCACATATTTCAGCATTGTTTATTTGAAAAGTAGGCTTGGTACCACTGGGCACTGGGTGAGGTTTATCTTGGAGGTCAGGAAGGTCTGAAGCAAGCAAGAACAGGAGATTACTCACAGTGCTCTGTGTTCTTGTTTGAAATAAATAAAAACAAGGCAAGTTTCAAAATTCCAATCCTGGCATTGTCAAAACTATAAAATACCACTCTCCATTCACAGGAAAACTCATCGTACTGGAGTGGTACAGCTTGAGAGGTGGGGTGGGCTCCTGCCCAGGCTCTGTGCTCTGCCCTGTTCCCTGGTGCAAGGGTTTCTCTTGTCCGTGCCCTCTCTTTGCACAGAAATGCCTCTTGCTGGGAAGTTAACAGCACCAAGCTGGTTCACAGATGTAAGGAGGCCTTACAAAAAGAAGAGGCCAAGCACTGCTTGGATTTGCACCAGGCTAAACACTGTCTTCAGATAACAGCCAGGGCATGATGTGGTGAATTGAAGCAATCCTGTTTTCCCTGCCTCACCCAGCCACTGGTGCCTCGTTCAGGCTCCTGAGCCAGCACAGCCCAGTCCTGGGGCATGGCCCTTCTGGGACACTCTCTGCCCAGCATGGCCCTATCTCCCCTCTGACACCTCTGGTCCCGTCTCCCGGGCTGGCTTCATTCCCACTCTGCACGAGCAGGACAGGAAGGAGCCTGCCTGGCTCCCACCTCAACAGGAGCCCGAGGACGACAGCAGTTGCAAAGTTGTGCTGGGCTTTGGAAAGGTTTGGAAAACAGCCTTGGTCAAGGAGGAGACAGCGTGGCTGGCCTGGGAAGCATCTCAAAGCAGCAGCTGGTGGAGCAGATTTTGTGCAGACAAACCTTTCAGAAGAATGATCTGCCAAGGCTCTGCTAAATATATGAAAACTGAGATTATTTACTTCAGTTTATAACTTGCCCAGATTTGGGAATTTTTTTTTTTTTTTTTTTTTCAGGAACAGTGAAAGGAACATCTTTGACATCAGATTGACCACCTTGCCGATTTTCATGGCATTGCTCCAAACCGTACAGGCACTAGAGTTTCACAAATGTTTGTCAGAAGAATCTTAATCTGGGCACAGCATTTCCCCCTCTGCCCCGCATTTTCCAAACTCGACAAAATTATTGCACATATGTGCAAGTGCATGGACACACATTCACATATTTGGTCTGAGTCAGATGCCAGATATAGAAAATTTGAGCCCAACAGATTGCTATTTCCATTTTCACGTGTAAATAAAATGTTTTAAAACCTACAATCTTTTTTTTTTCTTAAGATTTTATAACAGAAAATGTTACAGAGATTTAGCAACAGACAGGACTGTAGGGGTTCGTTTACAGGGTTTACAGGACTAAATGGATGAGTCCATTATAGGGTAGATTAGGAACTAAAAGCTTGGCTTAGTGAAAAATTGTAACTCCAGTTAAGAAAAAGACATATGGTTTCAGTCTATCTGTGAAGTGAGTTGTAAAAGGTTGTATTGGATGCAGGAGTTCCTTGCTGTTTGAGTTGACACTCAATTGGTTTATTACGAGTAATAAATGCACTCACGCAGTTGTATGGTTGTGTTATCAAAACCAGCTTCATACCCATAACTGCTATCTTTCATTTCCAGAGATCTGAAGCCAGAAAATATCCTGCTGGACGATTATGGTAAGTCTCGGAGGTTTACAGGGATGCTTTCACAGTAAAGCAGATTAAGTTAGTTTTAGGATATATATTGCACGAAGACAAATAATGCTCTGAAGTGATTAAGAGGCTCAGCACACACTAATATTCCTGTCTTGGGGTGGGAGAGCTGCTGGAGCTCGGTGCACAGATGGAAGGAAGCAGCCGTGCCCTCAGCAGGGGCTGTTCTCGAGAGCGCGGCGTTGCTGGGGCCCTCTGCCTTCGTCGTTGTTTTTCAGCCCTTGTTGCAAGGCTGGTGCAACACAAAGGGGTTTTTAATTTCTAAATCTGTGCTTCCCTCTCCATTTTTGAAAGTACTTTCATCCTCTGCTGAGCCAAGTCTGGTTTTATGCAAACCCGGGTACCCATTCGTTGCTGAAGGCAGCGATAATCAAATCTCGTGCTGTCTTGCAGACCAGATGTAGCCTCTTCAGCCATCACAGAGTTATGGAATTGTGTCAGCCCATCCATCCTCGTGGATCAGTTCAAGATACTTCCCCACAGCATGCTTCTCTCTGCCTTTTTTCATTGGTTTTAAAATACCTGATACAATCCACTCCAGTCCACAGCCTCACTGTTAACATTTATTTCACTGCATTGTAGTGCCCTCGATGATTCCTCTTTTCCATATCAATGAAACTGCTCCAATTCAGCGATTCAGAACACTCTTTTCTTAAAATGTCCAAGCAGTAAATTGCAGGAGTATTTTAGCAATGACCACAGTTGTGGGTTTTGGACTAATTTGGGTCAGGTTTTATATCTGCTTTGTGTTGTTTTGTTTCTTTTTTCCTTCCAGGCCATATTAGAATATCTGATTTGGGTCTAGCTGTTAAAATCCCAGAGGGTGAATCAATCCGTGGAAGAGTAGGAACAGTAGGGTATATGGGTAAGTCTTCCATAGCTCATCTCTTTTAAAATTTGCTGAGATTACTTGAGTTTTAGACATATTTTTGCCAAGTAAGCTTAAGAAAAAGAATAAAAAATATTCACATTCAGCTGGGTCCAGTTCCGTGCAGCAACTCCCAAAGAAATCCTGATAGTGGACATCAGAAGAGGGTGAAAGGATGGACCTCTACAGCTCTCAGTGAGTCTGGTCTATAACCTTAAATCAGCAAAGAAAATTGAAAGGGGAGACAACAACTGGGATTTTAGGGATTTTAGCGTAGATTTATCTTAGGAGGGTGTTGTGCCAAAATAAAGGTTTCTTTCTAGTTGCTGCTTTGTATAAGAGTTAGAATGTATTTGTATGGTTATGATAAAATGGGTAAGTCCACACCTATGGTCGTCTTGACCAAGGTCATCTTGAGTTTTCCTCTATGTGCAGGGGAGGCTGCACAAAAGGCGAGTAGAGATTTGTACATTGGTAAAAAAAACAAAACAAAACAACCTTCACTCCCTTATTTAGCTAGATCTGTTTTCTAAATTCAATGTAATTATTTTCATGCATTCTCTGGGTGGGCATATTTCTTGGAGTAAAAATTGCTTGTGCTTATTTGACTGAATAGAAACTAGCTGATGTGAGCCACTGTTACACCATATGGAGACTTTAATGAAAGCAAGCAAATCAGTTATCATGTCTAAATTTTGTTATCTCAGTGTAAGTTTGCGTGCACACTAAGGCTCTGTGCTTGTGAGCACATGCGGATGTGTGTTTGTACCCATGCATGGAGGTGAGGGTGCCTGCAAGACAGTGACTATCTGCCCAAAAGCATTGTGTGGGGTTGCAAAACAAAATTAATGGATTGGGGGTTTCTTTAAGGGGGAAAAAGAAAAGCTATAAATTGACCAAATAGACAGAATTTGCTTTTGAAGAAATGTCACAGCTGTTTACAGGATGTGTGTTTGCACTTCATTTCTTCCCTAAATGGAGAAATCTGGAGGAACTCTTAAGATTAGGACTCTGCTTAATATTTAGATCCAACTTCTTTCTGTGCCTTTTTTTTTTTTAATTGGACTGAGTTGGTAGAGAAGTCGGAAGACAGCATGCACAAGGCATGTAGCATGTAGAGAGAACACCATGGCATGTAGCATGCTGCATTTCCTGTAATGCCATCAACTGAAATCAGGAGGTACTTTTGTATTTTACCCACCGTTCTCTGTGCATGTGTATTCAGACACCAAAATGACACTTCTAGGCATTTAAGTGTTTTGCCTATTTATTTGCCTAAATACCAAGCATTTCCATAAGGCATCTCACTCTCCTCCACAGCTCCAGAGGTGTTGAACAACCAGAGATACACACTCAGCCCTGACTACTGGGGGCTAGGCTGTCTCATTTATGAAATGATTGCTGGGCAATCACCATTCCGTGGAAGGAAAGAGAAGGTGAAGAGGGAAGAAGTGGACAGAAGAGTGCTGGAGACAGAAGAGGTGTACTCCCATAAGTTCTCTGAGGAGGCCAAGTCCATCTGTAAAATGGTAAGGGGCTGGAAGGCCCAGTGGGGCGGCTTCATTAACGAGCTGTGTCTGACACGGTCTGAGCAGTAGCAGGGTACCATAGAGGGGCTGCAGAAACAAGGACTAACAAGCTCATCTGTGGATGAGATGACTGCATTCTCTATTCATTCAAACTGTGTTTATTTGGGCTTGTTTCTCCATGAGATTCATCACGGTCATCCTGAGCTCTCTCCAGAGTTTTATGGCCAAGGGAGCAGTATCTATTCTCATGAGGCTTTGAATGTTAGTTTACAGTCAAGAATGCATTTCTGTCTTTTATAACCTTGTAGAAAAAAATAAAAAGGGCTTGATGATGCAAGAATCTGATTGTCTCCTGCAAGGAACTGCAAACCCCATGCTTCCATTGTCTTTGGTGAGAGCTGGGGGTAAGCAGGACAAAGATTATGCAATGAAATTATTGTGACACTCAAATGTTGTCCCAGCCCATCTCACTTACTTTGTTAGCAGCTTTTCCCCTGGGGTGCCAGGGTATCCAGCTTTTCCTAATACTATTGAGCTGTTCTTCAAAATGTTTTCTCACTCCTTCAGCTGGGAGTCATTTTCGTAGCACAATAGCCATGTCTGACAATGGAAATCCTCAATCCCTCTGAGAAATCTCAAAGCTGTGTCTGAATTCATCAATGTCTTGTTGACATCCATCTTTAGAAGGCTGAACTGTAATTAGGAAAAGGATGTGGCCTTTTTCTAGATGTTGTTTGCTAACGGGTGAAGTCTCCTTTGGAGACAATGACATATCTGTGTTTGCTGGTAGAGGGAGAACGAAGGGGAGGAAAGGTCAACAAATAGGTAGGGAGAGTTTCACCAATGTCTTGTGCAACAGGCAAGCAAAGAGCAGGTCCACAGCACTCTGGCTGGCTGGCTGCATGAAGAGACACTGAAGTCTCCTTGCAAAATAATAATGGTAGCACTGCCAAGTATCATGCCTGGAAGTCATTAACTCAGTGCACCAAGTCATTCCCGAATCCTCAGGGTGGTAATTAACTGACATCACTCTTGATAGATGCTCCCGGCCATTCGCTGCCCTTAACTGGCGATGCAGAGCCCCCGGTGAAGCTGACACGAGAGGATCTGGGGCAGCCCAGACCATCCCATGTGCCCCAGCAGGCTGCCTTCTCTCCTCAGGTAGCATCTCAGCTCCCACCAGGTGAGGAGCAGCATCTGCTGGAGCGGCAGAGAGTTGGTGTGTGTCCTGCTGTTTATCTGAAATGGAGATGTGAGGCAAAAATTGTATCTTGTTGCTTGAGGCACAGAATCAGAATAGTTTGGGTTGAAAGGGACCTTTAAAGATCACCTAGTCCAACCCCCACTTTTCTGGCTGACATACCTGTAGAAGCCCTTCTTGTTACTCTCTATGTCCCTTGCATAACAGAATGAACATGTACTTTGAAAATAACCATGAGAACCTAAAGCTGAGAAGAATTAAATGTAGCATTGATGGGATAGTGCTGTAGATGGCCTACCACACTCCCAGGGGAGCAGTCATCACACTGTAGTGGTCATTTTCATCTTCCAGCCATTGGGACTATGGTTTCAGGGAGTTGGGACCTCAGGAGATCATCTAGTTCATTCTCTTGCCTCAGGGAAGCATGGACTAATTATTCCTGAAAACTTGATCACTACTGCTTCCCTGTCCAATCACATGGTTTGTTTATTGAGGTGGTTTGTGCAAACTATTAATGGATCCAAAGATAACCTTTCCCTTTCTGAGCATTAATACCTGTCTTAAGGAAGGGTCTTAGTCCTTTATTCTGTGTGTGATGGCATTTGTGGTTTCCCATCCAAAAGTAATTTATCAAGTGATTTTTTTTTAAAAAATCCATTATTCAAACATATTTTCTCAAATCCTGTTTGCTTGTTATATTGAAAGCCAGAACTTTGTTGCTTTGCATCAGCATCTTAACAAGGAAACAAAAGAGTAATAAAGTAGTTGTCCTATCTGCAAAATGAAGCAAGAAGTTGCAATACATAAAGCCTTGAGCTTGAGCCTTCACCAAGATCCGACACAAAAGGCTTTCCCATAGTGGACTCTTCAGGGCAGGAGTGAGGAAATGTTTCCCACTGTGTTGCCCAACCTTCTCTTCAGAGCTTACTCCATGAGCTGATAGCATCACCACCAGGAAATTCGTTGTCTTTATTCATTGACTCAAATGCAAACCCTCTGGTGTCACCCCACATCAACCTTCCCCTCCTGGAACTTTGTGCCCTCTTGCATTTTTACAGGCACATATCATAGCTCCCATTAGTCATCATCCATCCCATATTTCTATGTTTCATTTTGTAAGTAATTTCCCATAAATCAGATCTCATTTTGGACTGAAACGGAGATGAATAACAAATAATTAGGAACAGGGGCAGCTGGCTTTCTGGGAAGCTCCCCAACCCATAGTTCCCATATAACATAGCTGCTCCTGGTGTGTTTTTCCTGTGAAAAAAATCCAGTCTTTCTAGGAAATGCTCTGTGTTTGTTGTTGTTGTGCCTTGTACTTCATTGATGTATATGCGTGTTTTCCCTGACAAGTGCAGTCGTGCATCCAAAGATGTGACTTGAAGTGCATTCAAGTCAGAGGGTGTAAAGAAGACAGAGCCACACTCTTGGTTTGGTGTCCCGTAACAGAAGAGGAAGCAAAGGAAACAAACTGAGACACAGGAGTTCAGTTCCCTCTGGACATCGGGAAACGTTTTTCCATGGTGGGGGTAGCCAAATAGTGGAAGAGGTTACCTAGAGAGGCTGTGTGTAGTCTCCACACTTGGAGATACCCAAAGCCCAACTGGACAAGGCCTGGAACAACCTGCTCTTGGAGACTGCTTTGAGCAGAGGGATTGGACTGGACATTGTCCAGACGTAGCTTCCAGCCTCAGCTGTTCCATGTTTCTGATCTCCATTCCCTTTTCAAAGTGCCTCCCCAACCAACTAAAAGATAATGGGTTCTGTTTTCTTTAAAAGCATTTTTTTCCTGTTCCTCACTCACCATCAGGGACTCTGTCATCATACAGCTACTCCTGTCTGCTGACATCCCTCCTTTCTGCTTTCGTCCCACGGAAATCAACATTATGACACCTAAAGTTTATTACTTTATCAGTGCCCAAGGATAACTGCTCTTTCATCTCTCTTCTCTCATTTAGTAATTGACCGTAGTATTACTTTTCTATTCTCTAAGTATTGCTTAGAATAATATGTTTTCTTGAGTGTCAGGGCTGAACTTTGTCTAGGTGATGCCTTAAACTGCTGGATCAGCTGGGTCAATGGAAATGGTTTTAGCATTCCCCTTGTCTCCTTTCATGAGCAGCAATTTTTTGTTTCCCTTACTCCTATAATTTTAGGATTAACATCTTAGGACTTGGAATTATTTATTACCTGATATGATCTGGATATGAACTGACAGATCACATGAAGATAAAGCAGCGCTTTGGGGACTTTTGGCTTTTTTTAGCAATCCTCGAAACAGTTGTTTCTTTTTGTAAAGGAAGCAAAACAAAGTCATGGAAAAAAGTCTCAGACGTTGCAGAGTTTGAATCCCCAGTGGGGATCAAATGAGTGACGTGAAAGTATCAGAGAGCTCTTTATATCAAGTTCTTGATGTAACTTCACTGCTGCTACTCAAGACTCTCTTTGAAAGCCCTGTTCTAGTCATGCTCTGCCCATGAACTCTGTAGACTAAAACCTGAATGTCCAGTGTCATCTGGAACCTTCGTTACCAGAACACAAAACTCTGCTGTTTGGCATCAACTTCATGTATGGTTGGGTGGCCCAGGCCTCCTCTAGATTTGAAACTCTGTGAATTATCTGCAGGCTCTACTGTAGAATTACATTTAAATTATATTTGATGGGGTCCCTTGCACTGCTGTCCCAGGAGGGGTTATCATCACCCTGGTGGAGTTGCTTTTGTTCTGCTCTCTATTCATATTAAATAAACCCTTTGAAGCTGAATTAAACAAAAGTGTAGAGATGACTCAAAACATACCGTTGTTATCTCCGTTTTTGTTTCCATGTCAGATTCCCAAATGGGATGTGTATTTCAGGCTCTTGCACGGGTTTACTATTGCTGAAAGCTTCTGGGGCTGCAGGAAATGGTAAAAGATTCATTATTCCTTGGAGAAAGGAAGGATCTTCCCTTCTGGAAAATATTCTAGTCCATGTTATGTCTTGATATCCACAACAGAAGCCAGGAAGAATGTCTGGTTTCACCTGTTGCCATCTCCAGAGCTGGCTGCATCTACAGCTTTTCAAATTCAATTTATTTATTACATTTTTCTCCATTGTGACTCTCCTGGGACTCTCAAGAGACTGGCAGCTGCTCCCCTGCAGCGGGGTTTTGCAGGAGAATCCTCTCCTTTCTGTGGTCTTTCAGTCCCAGCCTATTCCCAGGGGCCTGTTCCCTTTTGTGTCTTTCAGCCAGCAGTGGCCAGCCACCCACAACCAACTGCATTCATGCTCCAGAAATTTCCTTCTTGCATCTGAAGTTACTGAATACTCCCTTGTTTGTCATGGAGGAGCCCAGGAATCCCCAGGCAGCCTTTTTCTATCCTCAGCTCCCCTTTTCTCTGACCACTCCAAAGATCTGACAGCCTGGCAAGGGTAAATTCACAGATCAGCTTGGTCTCCCCACTTAGTCCAGAATCCACACTGCAGAGATGGGAAGTAACCCCCTTTTCATCCCTTCAGAGCTGACTTGAGAGCAGAGACTGCAGAGGTCTCCTATGTCATCTCCAAGAAAGTCCAAATCTATCCCTTCCTACCACCACTTGCTCCTCAGCTGTTCCTGAAAGGTCCAAGGTATCATTTCCAAAAGCGTATCAGAGCCATGGGTACTAAAAATGGCCTTTCTGCCTTCAGATTCTTCTTTCCAACTGTCAGGAAAGTCCTATCGACGTGAGAATAAAAGATTAAAAGAACTTTTGAATTCTTTGCCCAACCAGAATAGAGCAAGCCCAATTATGACTGTAAATTCCAAAGTGTCCTCCTTCACATAGGCTAGAGCATGTAATTGTCAGGATGAAAAAAAAAACAAAAACAAAAAAAACCCACCCAAAAAACCCTCACAACAAAAATCCTAGTCTCAGTACCATGAGAATTCAAAGTCCGATGCAATTATTTGAAACCAAAGCATCCCTCTTTCCTTCTAGACAGGGAAAGCAAAGTCCAGAGAAGTGCTCTGAGAAAGATCTTTTGCAGTGAGCCAGATAGGTGTGGTACAGTATCATGTGAATCTGTGTACTCAGAGAATGGCAGGGCATAGAGATGTTTCCTCAAGTCTTTTTACATTTATGGATCAGCCACTTGTGGCGATCTGTCAGCCCGTATGTCACCACCTAGACAGCATCAGAGGCAGAGGAAAGTGTGGGGAGAAAGGGATGTTGCTATTTAGAAGCTGGAAGTTGCTACTGTGGCCAGCACCAGTGGCTTTAAACCCGTTCCTCCAACCTTTCAGTCTCCTGCTATTGCTGCTGCTGCTGCTGCTGCTGAGGCAGGAAGACCTGAGCAGAAAACTCCTCTGTCCACAAATCCCTTCACCACCATTTCTGGCTTGGCTGCTGCCACTGCAGCTTGCTCAGGACCGGCTGGAAAGTGGCCTCTGCACACATGGACACACAGATTGCCAAAGCCATTTGCCATCTCAGGCTGGAAATGAGGTCCCCAGCAACACAGAAGCAGAACTGAGGTGGCTGTTGGAAGTCAGATAAGGAAACCACCAATGCCCAGATGGTGGCGATGCCCAATGGTAGCAGAGCATTCAGAGAAGCCTGAAGAGCTGTGACACTGTAAACCCCTGATAAGGACAAGAAACCCCAGCTCCAGCCAGGCACCAGAGGAAACATCACAACATGGCATTAGCAACAAACAATTATTTCCGAGTTCCCCCTCGGAGGGATGATGTGGCTGAATCAGCAGCCCAGGCAGAAGGTGCTGGGGCACACAAGCCCTGAGCTGAGCCCACAAGCAGCATCTCCAGGCAGCCTTGCCCCAGCGGGGAGCCTGCCTGGCTCCCGGTCCTGCTCCTGCACGGCTGCACCCGGGAACACGGGACTCCTCCCCAGCCTTCCCAAACGCGTTTGCATCCTGTCATCCGCAGCTGGGACGGTCCCGGGGACTCTCCCGGGGGTGCTCCCGCTGGCTCGGTGCCTGCCCGGGCTCAGAGAACCCAGCCCAGCCCCTGCCCCGCCCGGCGCCGAGCCCCCGGGGGCTTCGCTGGTGCTGTCGGTGCCATTACCGTGCCCAGCGCACCCGGGCTGGGCGAGGGGCGAGCGCCGCTTCTCGGCCCGGCTGCGGGGCAGCAAAGCCGGCAACGGAGGCGGAGGAGCGACGGGAGCCTTCCCATCGCCTGTGCCCCGGGAAAAGCCCCCGGCCCCTTCCCGGAGCAGCGATCGCCGCCCGGCCCCGCCGCGCTGCCCTTTCCTCTGCTGCCTCCCGGCGGCACCGCCCGAGCGGCTCAGGAGCGCTGATGGAATCGCAGACGGGTTTGTGTGGAAAGGGTCTTAAACACCATCCAGCCTAACCCTCTGCCATGGGCAGGGACACGTCCACTGGACCAGGTTGCTCCAAGCCCCGTCCAGCCTGGAGATGGGCACCTCCAGGGATGGGGCATCTACAGGAGCTTCTCTGGGCAACCTGAGCCAGGACCTCATCACCCTCACAGGGAAGAATTTCTTCCATATATCCCATCTAAACCTGCCCTCCTTCAGTTTAAAGCCATTCTCCCTTGTCCATGTTGTGACATGCCCTTATCCAAGGCCCCTCTCCAGCTCTCTTGCACTGGAAGGTGCTATAGATTTTCCCCTATAAATATCACAGTGTTTCTGTTCATGGGCTTGCTTATCTGATAGACCAAAGATGCTGAGTTCAGTTGGTGTCCATTGGTACCCAGGAAACAGGCAGGACTTGCTGTAGCTGGTAGAGGTGGTGCAATGCCCTTCTCTGAAAGCAAACAAGGCAGAACTGAGGATAACTGCTGGGCACTGGCTCTGTGGATGGAACTCCCCTTGAGTTCAGCAGCAATAAGACCATGAGTATAAAGAGTTGGTTCAATGTGTCGTGTGATGCACTGGAATGTAGTGCAATGGGTGAAGGATATACATTTTTTGTATTTTTGGTTTTTCCTAAGCACCTGTTCTTCTCAGGGAAAATTATTCTTACAAGCGTAACAAACAAACAAAAACATAACAACTGAGACAAAGCACATGGAACTTACGAATGTGCATCTTTATATATATCAAAGATATAGTTTATCTTTATAGTAGGGTATGTCAGACCTCCTCTTGACAGTGTTCACTGAAAGCAGGCAAAAGAAATGGTCTCTACTTTGACTGTAAATACTTTACAGCAGGTGATTTTCAGAGGATTTCACCAGCGTGTAGAACAGTGCAATCCTAATCCGTTTAACTTCAGCTTTTAAGTAGCAGCAGTTGCAACTCCCCTCTGTACTTCCCTCTGGGCACATTCGAAAACAAGTGGAGATAAAAACATCTTTGTGGAGCTCTTGCTTTTCTGGCACCCTCACCATTCCTCTCGGCACGTTTCAGCTCCTCACCAAAGACGTGAAGCAGCGGCTGGGATGTCAAGGGGAAGGCGCAGCAGAAGTGAAGAGACACCCCTTTTTCAAGAGCATGAATTTCAAGCGGTTAGAAGCAGGAATGCTGGATCCTCCCTTTGTGCCTGATGTAAGTACAATAGCAAGAACCCCCAGTGGCGTCTTTCAAGAGGCTGGTTTCTAAAATAGCTCCTCTGTCTCAGGGCTGTCATCACTCTCTGCATGGGTAGCTACCCTAGGAAGGTGTGATAATTGGCAGGGCTGGAGTGGGGAGGCTGGGAGGAAGAGGAGAGAGGGCTCTGTGGGCGTGTGGGTGGAACTCCATGCAGGCTGGTAATCCGGGACTTGATTCACTCCCACTCCTTTTACCACAGCCTGCCTGTATGACACTGGAGGCACTGGGAACCTTTGTATTCCCTTACCCATGGTACTGCTGTGAAAATAAGTGTGCTCAGGACCAGGTGGTGTTTGTGACAATCAGCAGTGAAAGCCACGTGTGCATACAGGTTTACAGAGGTGAAACCAGAATTACAAAGTCCAGAGCTCCATGGAACCGGATCATCATGAGAGCAGCAGTTTGTTACAGAGAGTCTGAGCCAGGCTCAGCTATCAAGTGTCACCTCAAGCAGAGAAGGTGACTTGGACCTGAGAGAGCATTTGGAGGTTTTTAGTGTTCATGGGGCATGGAACCCAACACTGAGTCCTTACTCAGATTTACACACTAAGCTCACACATACTAAAAGTCTTTGTCACACTGGCAACAATAAAACTTTTTCCACCCTTTTGTGGTATAGGTTTCTAGCCCAGTGCACAGAGTTATCTGATTATTTCTCTCCTGCAGGGCTCTCCTTCTGGCTGGAGCTTCTATCCTTAAAGTCCCCATATGGTTCTAAGTAAACACTGCCATTTTAACATATTAAGGAAAGTAACATCTTGGCAGCTCCCATCCCCGTTGCTGCAAGCTCCACCAAACCAAAGTGGTTTGAACGCTACAGAAGTTTACTTTAGTTGCTCTGGTTTTGCTTTACATTTTACTATGTGGCCTAGTTATTCCTGCCAATTAGCCCATGGTGTTACGACCTGCTTTAGTGGGAAGAAATAAGAGACAAGCTACTATTTCTTTCTGATGTAGAAAATTATAAAATTCTGGGCTCAAATTTGGGATCTGCCAGAGTGTGTAAAAACTGTGGCACGTAAGGCCTAGAAGGCACCTCTTAGAGACGTATTTTCAAAAGCAAAAGCACATAAATTTTTATGGCTATTTATTGGGAACTCAAGAGCTGCCCCTAATTTAATTTATTTGGCACTCCATCCATAGATTTCTCAGTCTTTACTGAAGCCAGCTGAATCACCCAAAGCTATACAGCCAATGGCAGAGATTGCTACCCAAACCATGTCTCTCCATCCTCTTCTACGTTACTGCATCTCCACAAAAATGCTGTGGATTGCAGCTGTCAGGAATGCAGAGGGATACAGCTTTCAGCAAACAGGACTTCTGTCAGGAGTCAGCTCGATTTGTTTGTCACAGTGCTCAGAACTAGATAAATAACGTGCTGCACAGCTGGACCCTGGGCTGTGCAGTCCTGGCACCACAAATAGGCAGTAGGATTCGACACATACTGGGGTTCAGCAGGTCAGGCTGGTCCCACAAGCCACCCCTCGGTTATCCCTGCACATCAAAGGGTGGCTGTGCCGTTGATGGGAAGGCTCTGGGCACACACGTTGCCTGTGACAGGTAGCCAGTGATGACTCTTTCTGCTTCCCTGGGGCTGAATGCTGGAACATGAGCTGAAAGTTGTGTCACTGCAAAGGGTTTTGTCTCTGTCATCTCAGAAAATTAAGTAGTTCAAAAAGGCAAAGCCATTTGACTGTTTCTTTGAAGAAATGCAGCCAAGTTAAAAGAGTTAATAGAGGTAATTCTGGGCAGCTTCCAGCAGCTGAGCTATTAATAAAAACAATGGGAAAAATGCCAAGCTTCCTCTGTTTTCTTTAGCAATTAGGATACATTCCTTTAAACTTTTAAGCTGCAAACTCCACAGCTATCTGGGCAGGAGGGCACTTCTATCTTCGGCCTCTCTTCAGAGCTCTCTCCAGCGTGCCACTCATAGACATTCTGGTTTTCTGTTGTTCCCTCTCTAAGTGAAAAGACTGCTGAAGGGTTCAGTTTTTCTTTTCTGGCTCTTTCTGTCCTTTTCCTCTCACCTCTTAACCAGATGGTACAGGGATGACTAAAACCCACTTTGACTGATGCTTTAAGGACTTCAGAATAGGAAGCTTAATGTGCTTAAAGTGAAGTCAGCCTTTGATGATAAACACGCGGGCAGAGCAAGTCTGGAGAAGGAGGATATAGACACACACTTGTTAGACATTCTCACTTGACTGAGTCTGTGAATGAAAGCACATGGTCCGACTCAGAAATGTTTTTCCTCTTGTCATTTCTCCTTTTTTTTCTGCTGACATAGCCCAGAGCAGTGTACTGCAAGGATGTGTTAGACATCGAGCAGTTCTCCACAGTGAAAGGAGTTAACCTGGACCAAACAGATGACGATTTCTATTCCAAGTTTTCCACAGGATCAGTGTCTATTCCATGGCAAAATGAGGTAAGGATGTATCATAGCAGAATTACTGCAATAAACCCCGTAACACAGATGGTTTAAGAGGAGCTCTATGTTTCCAGTAATATATAGCTACTGGATAACTTGCCAGACTCTAATGCTTTCATGAGTTACAAATGGCCTCTTTCAAGATCTGTAATGTACCACAGATGTCAGGTTCAGGTGACTGTATCTGTTGGCTCTGTGTATTTGTGTAAATTGGCAAGGATCCTACTGTACTTCCTCCTCCTGGATTTCTACAGAGGTGTTTCAACAGCTCTCAGGACCTGCTGTGGTATAGTTGGAAATCCCAGCAGAAGGATCCTCCACTGGTGACCCTGATCTCACCCATTGTCTGCAGTAGTCCCAGCTGCAGCAGTTAACTCTGGACCCTGAACTCCTCCAGCATTTCCATATCTGGGTCTTGGTTTCTGTTTGATATCAAAACACAGCCAACAGTGGATTTCAGAATTCACCTCTGCATCAAACAGCAGATCCGCTTGGGCAGAGGGGTGCTAATAGCTGGGATTTTGTAAGTGTGCCTGTCTTTGCCTGATACTCTCCACAATGCTGAAGAAATGAACAGAAAGTTTTGTGGGGCAGCTTCTGACAAGTCCGATGTGCAAACACGCAGAGCAGACTCAGCCTCTGTTTTTCATACACTCTATTTGCCCTCTATAGACACCAGCAGGAATCCGACTGTTAACTCTCCTCACACACTGCTGACTTTGAACGACCTAGCACTACTGGAATTTATTTAGTGCAGATGAATAATTCCCTTTTTTCTCTCTCACTGTGTTCCACTAGATGATAGAAACAGAGTGCTTCAAGGAGCTGAATGTATTTGGACCAAATGGTACTATTTCACCAGACCTAAACAAAAGCTACCCCCCAGAGCCACCCAAGAAAGGATTGCTACAGAGAATATTTAAGCGACAGGTGAGATCTTTTATGACTAAGACCAGGAAGCTCCTGTAGATGCTCAGTTTCACAGCCCTGTTCTGGTGGTATTTTTGCTAGGAGAAAGGCAGTGCATCTTAGAGAGGGCTGGCTCTCACAGTTATCTCCACGTCCCAGGTTTTTCATCTACCTTGTGTGATTTTTTTTTTTGCCACCAGCAGTTCCAGTGTTGTTCATGAGCTTTGTTTCCAGCAGTTGAAAACTTCTTACCCGACCTATTTTTCAGTGGTATGCTGAAATGCCTTTTGAAACTGTTCTATGGTTTTAAGAAGTGCCTTGTGGAAATCCTTGATTTATGTGTTTTTTAAAAAAAAAGAAAATGCACATTTTGAGGGAGGCAATCATGGCAGGAAACCAAGCCATTAGAGAAGAGAGCAACCCAGATAAAATGGGATGTGCAGCTTTCACGAGGCACCACGGCACCACTTGCAAATGTCAATAAGATTCTTAGACTGGTCTATTTCTGTAGGGTTAAAACCATGCCTGAGCATTGGCAGGTATCCTCTGTATTAGTCAGATTTAGCAGATACTGACATTTTGCAGTGAATTGATTTGGCTCCTGGAGCTCGAGTGAGTCTTCTTTGCTTCATTCCTCAAGAACTGCCATGGTTCTGCTGACCTAGAGAGACTACAGGTAAGAAAATGAAGAATATTTTGCATCCCAAGATCTTCAAATAAAAATCTTGCAGTCCAATCAGTACCATAAAATGAACAGTGTTGGATTAAAAAAAAAA